>PVJI01022220.1:0-25658 GCA_004026765.1 Micronycteris hirsuta
TTTGTTCTCATGAATAATACACAGCCTTTCCCCTAGAGGTCTCACGACCCATTGGGTGGGTGGACAAGTGAGTAGGAAATTACTGAACGGCATTAGGAGTTGGAGTAGTAATCTCCATTTATTGAAAGCCTACCCCGTGCCAGGCACTTTACCCACATTATCTGATTCGATCTCAGAGCAAATCTGCCAAAGAGATTTCGTTTTTCTCTTTTCACAGATGACTAAAGTGAGGCTCAGAGAGGTTAATTTCTTTGTCCAAAGTCACACAGCTGGAAGGTGATAGAATCACATTTACAACCAGGCAGACTGATGCCAGAGCCTGTTCTGGGACCCGCTCCAGGACACAGTGCTGTTGGAAGGGAGCAGATTGGGAGTGCCCCTCGCCCGCACGCGTGTTCTCGGGGAGGGGCGGCCGGGGCGGTGATGACAAGCCCGGCTGGAGCAGGAGGTTTCCTGGAGGAGCTGGAGGTCTGAGTTGAATACTGAAGGATGCGTAGGAGTTAATGACACATTAGTGTAATAAAATTTTACTGTACAAACTGATTTGGCATAAAATTATATATTTGGTCAATTTAAATTATAGATGCTTAGAAATGGTCAATTTACCTGCTATGAAGCATAACAAAATCAGCACCTTCTTCCCGCTGCTCATGCAGCTGTCGGTGACTGTTCTGGAACTTTCCAAATAAAATGTGCTGTTTTGTGACTGTTGAGACGTCCTTGCAGGAAAGCAGGACAGACCCCCCCCCACCCAGTTTTTGCAGAGAGTGTGTACCAGGAAGCATAACCCTGGGAGATGCTCTCTGTTTCATTTCATCTGCAAATGCACCGCTCACCCTCACTTCTTCCCCAAGTCGTAACAAAGACGCGTATCCCAGCTCTGGCTGCCAGGTGCTGACCTCACTATGTCTTCGTAATGGGAGGTTCAGCGGGGAGCCCCACTCTACAGGTGAGGAGAACAAGGTGCTGGAAGTCCCTTCCCTGTGGCCATGCATGGGCAGAGCCAGGATTTGAACCCTTGTCTGGGGACCCCGTGCACCACCATCCGATCCCTTACACCAGGAAATGACAAGCTCTTTCCATCAGGGGCCAGGCAGCAAACGTCGAGGGCTTTGCGGGCCTACGGTCTGCTGCAACCGCCCTGCTCTGCGTGGCAGCGCCACGTTGGCTGCAGGCAGGGCACAAACCGGGGGTGTGGCTGGGTGCCAACCCGAATTTATTTATGGACTTTGAATTTCTTGTGTGACAAAATATTCTTTTTTAAAATTCTTTTCCAACTATTTAAAAGTGTAAAATTTGCCCTGGCTGGTGTGGCTCAGTGGATTGAATGCTGGCCTGTGAACCAAGAGGTCGCCGGTTCAATTCCCAGTCAGGGCACATGCCTGGGTTGCAGGCCAGCTCCCTGGTTGGGGGTGTGCGAGAGGCAACCGATCGATGCTTCTCTCACACAATTTGTTTTTCTCCCTCTCTTCCTCCATTCCTTCCCCTCTCTCTAAAAATAAATAAATAAAAATCTTTAAAAACATAAAATTTGTTCCTAGCTCATAAAATAGGTGGCGGCTGGATTTGATCCGCAGGCCTAGGCGGCCACCCCGTGCTGTTGCTGCCCTGGCCCTTCCTCCTTCCCAGTGGGGGAGCGGCCGAGGCTCAGACCTTTCGGCAAGGGCAGGCCAAGCTAGTATGTAACCCCACGCCCTCCGATTCCAACTTTGGGGTCTCCTCGGGGCTTGGTGGGGATGGAGGGCTCTGAAAATTTGACGCCACACCCCAACAGAGGCTGACCCCCACCCGCCCTTTGTGGAGCCGCCCGTCTTCCGCCAGGTGTGGGGACTGTCTCTCAGCCTGCGCCCCCTGTGGCTGTGAGGGGAAATGTCTGCACTCACAGGGCAGAAAGACTTTGTGTCCAGGGTCCTTGCCCACAAGCCTGGGAGCCACCCACCCCAGGCTCTGGTTCTTAGTACCTTTTCCTCCCTCGGGTGATTCCCAGGTAGTCTCTGGACCTGCCCCGATTGGCCAGGCTGCCTGCTAGTCACGGGGCTGCCTGGCTCCTCTTCCAGCATCTGAGCCCAGCCAGCTCCCTCCTGGAGAGACGGGGGCGCGCGGCCCAAGAGGTCAGCGGCCTGGATTCTGTCCCTGGCCCGTCCACATACTGGAGGCTGAACAAGCCCCTTTAGCCCTCCAGGCCTTAGTTTGCTCACAGGATGTTGAAAGGCTTTGCCCAATGCCTGGTATAATTCGTGCGCGTGACCAAGAGACCAGTGAAATGGCCCTGGGGTCACAGCATCGGGGATGGCCGCTCAGCCCACCAAACCAGAGCTCCTTTGAGCTGTCACCTGTGCCCTCGTCACCCGCCTGGTCAGCGGAACCCCAGCCATCCCCGATACAGTCCAAGGCCAGTGCCTGGCACACCGCATTTCACGGTGGAAAGATCTTGCGCCCTGGACCTTGGGCTGCTTAAGGAGCTGTGTGACTTGGGCAAGTTAACTGCTCCTGCCCGAGCCTGCCGCACCCCTCCCCAGGGCAGGAATACCCTCCTCACCTTCCAGGCAGGTTGTGACGATGAAAGGGGTTGACTGGCCTGGTGCCAATGGCTGTTCACAGGCAGCCCCTCCCCCTCCCTCTCTGGCCTGGTTCTCGCTCTGGTCTCAAAGCTACCCCATCCCCCGTTCTGAACACCCCCAGCCCTGCGAGGCTGCAGACCTGGCCCAAGAGCAGGATGTGGGAGCCGGAAGTGTGCAAACTCCAAAGACTCTCTGGGCCCACTGCTGTTGCCAAAGGGCTGTTTCTACACATCTCCAGTTTCACAAGAACCAACTGGCACCGCCGCTCGTTGGAGCCTCTGTGCCCCTCCGCTGGGATGTGGTTAATGAAAAGGGCTTCTGGTGAAGTGGTGACTTATCTATAGGCTGTTTGGGCTGAGCCTGTGTCAGCCTCTGGGGCTGGCAATCCACACCCCGACCCCTTCCCCACCGTGTCCTCTACTGGGCAGAACCCCAGACAGGCAAGCAGGTCCCTGGTAGGAAGGCAAAGCACGCCTCCCTCCTCGGAGGGATCTTTCCTCTCTGGCTGTTTGCCCCCTGCGAGTTTATGAAGTGCCTCTGGTGCTGTGTGGGGAGGGGAGAGAGGAAAACAGTAGCCTCCTGTACGTGGACCAGCCCCCGGCAGGCCTTCCTCTCAGACCTCTGGGTCTCCTGACTGGGGGGTGAGGGTAGCCTCTGGGTCTGGGGGAGGTCTCAGGCAGAGTTGCTGAGGCCGGTCTTTCAGGGTCCCTGAGTCACCGCTGTCCTTGCATTTCTCAGACCTAGATCTTGGACCCTGGGGGCTTGGAAGAGCGTCATTTCCCCATGTAGCACTTGAACCAACTTCCTCCATAAGTCTTTATTCAGACTTTGCTTCCATGCCACTCGTGACGGGGTGCTCACTACCCACCAGGCAGCTTATTATTTTTTATTTCTTCTTTGGGTGCCTTTGTTTCATGCGCCCAAATCTGACCCATAGAAAGGCAGCTAAAGAAAACTTTCTCTAACAGGGATATTAGAAAACTGAACTGGACCCCTTGGGAGGTGGTAAGCCCTCCCCCTAAGCCCCCTTCCCCTGTCACTGGAGGTGCATAAAGTCAAGCTGCGCTTCCACTGGTGAGGATGTTGGAGGATTGCCTTTCTGTCCAGAGCAGGGCGAGAGGCCTCTGTGTGGACGAGAGATTCCCATGACTTAGGACTGCCTTCCACCCCTCAAGGAGCTGGTGAGAGAGCCCCCATCCTCTCTGCCCTGTGGCCTCCCCCACTCTTCCCCCTCCACAGAGCAGTGGGGACAAGACCCAGTTTGCTGCCTGCTTCCCCATCCCCACCCCTGCCCTGGGGGCCTGGCACTACCCTTGCAGCTGTCCCTGGCCAGCTGTCCTGGCCCGAGCCGCCTGGCGCTGGTTCCCTTCACCCCACCGGGCCTGAGAGCTGGCTGTTGTCGTTCTGGGTTGTCTGGCCTCGGGGAGGGCGCAGCAGCCAGCTTCCAGCTCCCCTCTTCCGCCCCGAGTCCTGCCCTCGCCCGGGGTCCTCTGAGTAAAGGGACACAGCATGCATGGGTTGTGTCACCCAGGGTGACTGAAAAGTTGTAAACAACCTGTGTGCTCAATCTTCAGTGTTGATTAAATGCTTCGCAGTATATCTACATCTGGGACTTTAACCTGGAGTCCCTGGGGCATTCCTGAATGGGCTTCATGGGGTCTGTGAACCCCCAGAAGTTATTTTCAAAATGTTACCTGTACCTGAGTTTTCTGGGAGTCTGACAGCGCCCCCCATGGTAATAAGTATCGCTCAGTACCAGGGACCCTATGCAGCATGTAGGGTTCCGTTGTGGAAGAGCACCGAACCCACAGGCCGAGACGGTACGTTGTAGAATGGGAAAGGCAGTCGGCAACTGCGCGGATAGCCCGGCTGCGGCTTTGTTTGGAACTGTTTGTTACGCCCCCGATGCTGGAGGTGCAGCCACTCAAAGGATGGCAGCTTTTATCTCTGGGACGAGAGAATTTCTGTTGAATTTGTGTTTTTCTGTATTGGTGGGATGTTTCACAACGCATGTTACTTTCCTTTGTAATAAGGTGGAGGGAGCGCTCGGTCCATTTTCCGAGAGGCCGGAACTCTCCTTCTCCCTCCAGCAGCCCCCGCCGCCCCAGATGTGCAGAACAAGCCTCAGGACTCGCCTCTGGCCTCCAGCTGTCACTTACTAACTTCCTGGTCTCCTGACTTCCGGGAGCCCACCTGGGCAGGTGTCACACCCTGAGGCTCTCCTGTGTAATTTCCCCCCAGGCCTGGCCCCAGTGGAGTGGCTGGCCCAGACCCTAACTGCCAAGCGTCACACAACCCAGAGTACTCACAGCACCACTTCCTCGCTGTGTGGCTTTGGGCCAGTCACCTAACCTCTCTGGGCCTCAAGGTGCTGTCAAACGGGACTTCGTATTAGTATCTGCCTTCAGGGTTGTTGTGAGGGTGAGCGAGCTAGGAGGGTTTGGGGCGAGCACATGGTAGGTGCCCATCAGGCTTGGTTCTCTCTCCTCCCCACCCTGCCCAGTCCCACCCTGCACTGACCTTGACCCCCACCTGCCTTCTCTCTCCACAGGGAGCTCCAGGGCCAGCAGGATGGGGTCAGCCTGCATCAAAGTCACCAAGTACTTTCTCTTCCTCTTCAACTTGCTCTTCTTTGTAAGTATGGCCAGCGCCGCTTGGCTGCCTCCAACAGAGACTCTGGTCCCTGGTGCGCCCCAGCCTGAGACCCTCTGGAGACACCAGGCCTGGGGACAGAGGTGGGGTGTGGCTGGTGGGGGCTGAAGGCAGGCCACTCCAAGTGGAACTGGGTCGGGCTGAAGCGATTGCTGGCATTCCCGGCTGGCTCCCTGGTGGTGCACTGGACCCTTGCTCGGCCTTCCCCTCTGCCCGGGCACTGAGGCCAGCTGTCCAGGCTGGAGCTAGGTAAGGGGGAAGGAAAGCCCTCGGGGCATCTCCTCAATTCTTGTCATCGGGGAATTGTTGGGGGGAGTCTCTGGAGTCTTTCTTGCCCTGTCCTGCCACCCACCTTCCTCTGCCCCTCTGAGAACTTGCCTGTTACAGTTCTGGTCTCAAATGCCACCCCCCTGCCCCCACCTCCATTGTGGAGAACGTGTCCCGAGCTCCCCAGAGGGTGGGCATGAAGAGCTGGGCTCTGGGCCAGAGTGGAGACACAGTTCCCTTCCCAGACCCACCCTGGCAGGCGTCACCAGGTCCTCGGGCCAGGGGACGCCCAGATGTAAGCTCCATGCACATCTGGAGCTGGTTTTCCTGGGGCCTCGATTCTCCTCCTTGGCCTGGCACCGGCTGACTCCTACTGCTTTGGAGTTGCCAGGATGACGGGCGGGGGGGGTGCATGAGTAGTTGTGTGAGTGTGTGAGAGAATGTGTGCATGAGAACGTGTGTGAGTGTGTGTGTGAAGGGGTGGGAGTGAGAGCGGCTGAAAGAGGCCTTCGCGGCCCAAAGCCGTGCTGGGGCCGTGGCCTCTCCATGTTGGTTCGCCCTGTGCTGTTAAAAAATCGGGCTCTACAATAAGATGTTTATTAGGATCCAATTTTACTTTTAGAAGTTGTACACATACATGAATATTTTTAAGAGAAAAACGGTCCCTCTGAATGTTAATGTCGGGCTTCCAGGAAACTTGGGGTTTGTTCTTTATGCCTCTTCATTTTTCGAATTTTCTACAATAGACATGAATTACTTGTGGGAAAAAATTGTTTTACAAGGTACATAGGATTATGGAAAGTTTAGAAAATAAAGAATCATTCTAAATTCCTTCTCGTAACTCTGACCCAATATGCGGATTCTTACAAGTGAGGTCCTGGCACACGCAAGCACACGCAAGCACACACGTGCGCGCACATGCACACACACATGGACAACCCTGGTGCCGCCTGCCCTGCTCTTGTCCCCCGGCCTCCAGCCCCACCTCCCTCCTCGAGGACCGTGCTGAGGCCCTGCTGTGGCTCTGGCCCTCCACTGATGGCTGCCAGGCCTGGACGCCACCCCGGGCAGGGCCTGGGCACCTGGGCTTCCCCAGCTTGGCGCTCGGGTCCCTCCTGGCTGGCCCGGGTCACTGGAAAGCAGCTGCCCAAGCAGCCAGAGCCAAGCCTTCCCTGGCAGGCAGTCGGCTCCCAGGCTGAGGCCCAGCTACAAGGGCCAGTGGGGAACAGGGGTGGGGAATGCCGCGGCTCCATCCCTCGGGGCTCTAGAGGCAAGAGAGGTGTCTGGCCATAGCCTGATGGTACCAGGGCTCGGGGTTCAGGGCTGTAGACATCCTCTCCGCACCCACGCAGTGGGAGGGAGGACGGGTAGAGACTTCCTGGAGAGAGGGAGCAGGGTTGATGGTTTTGGCTGAGGTGTCCTTTCCTGTTCTATGAGGCTGCCCAGAGACTGGAAAAGCTTCTCTCCAGCCAGAGCTCTGGGGGCTGGTCTTGGGGGCTTGGCTTCCTCCCAGCTGCTCCAGGGGGCTTGTGGGAGTCAGGTGTTAACTCCCTGTGTGCTGGGGCTCGGAATGGCCCCTCAGGATGGGGTCAGTGTGTGGTGGGGGTGGGAAGCTTTTATCACAGGAGGACGAGAGGGAAAGGAGAGGTGGAGGTGACAGCGTGCTTGCTGCTCAGTCACCCAGTGAATGTGTCTGACACCTCTGTGTATTCAGACCCCTGGCGGTGCCAAGCACACACCAGCCAGCAGAAGAGCCGCGGTTTCTGCACTCATGGGGCTTATGTCTGGGTGGTGGGGCCTCTGATCAAATACTCAAATGGGCGATAAAATCCCAGTTGGGGCAGGTGCTGGGAACGAAGGACAATGCCCCTAGCAGAGCAGATAATAAGGCACTTGACCTTGTCAGGGCGATCAGCAGAGGCTTCCTGGAGTTCTTCGTGGCTGGGGAGCAGGGGTTCTCAGCAGCAGGAACATCGGTCCCTTGGGGGAGGGGGCAGAGTGTGCCTGTCCAGGGCACAGGCTTCCCAGAGCGACTCTGACCTCCGTTTGATGCAGTGGGAGGTGGTTATGTGTTCGGGCTCATGGTTTGGAAAAGTCGCTCTGGCTGCCGAGTGTGCTCACACATGCACACGTGTACACGTACACGATTTTGTCTGCACACCCTCCTGACCCCAGACTCCTCACCAAATACCAGCTTTTCTCACACGCAGAGGAGCCCGGAGGCTGCTGGTGCTGCTGTTCTGGGGGAAGAAGCCTGGCTGGCTGGCAGGGTCCGGCTCCTGGCTGAGCCCTGGGGGGAGATCCCGACAGGGCAGGGTGGTTAATGTGGGGGGTGTCCCGGAGCCCCAGTCTTGTTCACAGAGAAAGGGGGTACCAGGGTGTCTCCCCCATTCTGGGCCCAGCCTCCCTCCTGGCTGTGCCCTGCCCTGGTGGCTGAGCCAGCCACACCTGACCGCCAGGCTGCAGGCAGCGGGCCGGCAGGGAAACTGAAAGGGCCGAACCAGGGACTTACCTCTGGGTTTCTCCAGGCCAGCCGAGGAGTTTAGCCCAGCAGTCTGGGAATTTTACTCTATTTGGGATTCTATTTGCCCAGAGGGGATTTTCTGCCCGGCCTCTTATTCCCTCTCCCTGGAAGGGCAGTTCCTCCAACCCCCACCCGGCGCGCCCCGCCCCACCTGGCCCTGCCTGGTGAGTGCTGATACCTGAGTGTGTCTGCGGTAACAGGGCGAGACTGCGGGCCTGGCTGCTGGGCCTTGCCCCGCTGTGCTGTGACGTTTGGGGTGGGGTGGGCCAGGGTTCTGGAATCTTTGGGAACCTAACTGCCAGGCCCTATAAATCCCGCCTTCCTCCCAGCAAGCTGTGCAGTCTGAGGCACCCCCGCCTGGGGGCGCCCTCCCCCCACCCCCGGGTCTCCGCAGCCTTCCTCTCCCCTTGCCCCCCACTGGCTTTCTAAGGCTAAAACCCGAGACAGACCCCAAGTGTCCCTGCAGCAGAGGTGCCACCATCTGACTGGGCTTAATAGTCAGACCTGGCTTTGAGCCCCTGATGGGTGAATTGGGTGACCTTGAGCAAGGTCAGGGCCTCAGTTTCCCCAGCTGTAAAAGGAAGAAATTAACAGGGTCCATCCACCAAGGAGAGAGGGCAGACAAATGAGCTGCTGGAAGACTGGGGACGAAGGGGGGCGGTCCTCGTGCCTCTGTGCCTTTGCATCCACGGTCGTCACCTACCCACATCTTTAAGGAGCCAGGCCAGGGTGAGGCGGGCGAGGAGCTCGCTGCAGGGCCATGGACAGCGCCGTGCTGCGCCCCATGGGGCGTCTGCTGCTTGTCAAAAGGAAAAATCAGTAATATTGAGCCTGTTGTTATGTAGAAGTTTAAAATATTTTGTCCATCCTGGATTTTTTCCACTAATTTTTTTAAAATAATTGCTGTAAGCTATTATTTGTCTTGGTTACTGAGTCTTCAGTACCCCCTTAATTTTTAACGCCTGAGGCAAATGTGCCACTCCCCTCCCTCAGGGCCCCAGCTCTGGTCTTAATGACATAGAGCTGGGCTGATCAAGGCCCCGGGCTGGACCCCGGGCTGAGGACCGGACCCCAGGCTGAGGGCTTTCCCAGCAGCTGCTGGTCTTGCACCTGAGGCTACGGGACGATGGCTGAGGAGGGAGCCCAAGGCTGGTGGTAAAGGTGGGCAGTGACACGCTGGGACCCACAAGCTGGGTTATCCCCAGGTGGGCCCAGGCCAGGCCCCAGGTAAAGGCCAGCCATGTCGGGTGACGCAGCGCCTGCCACCCAGGGGAATGGTAGTTTTGTCCCCCGCCTTAGCTGGTTTGGTGGGGTGGTGGATCGAGGCTGGGGTTCCACCTGGGAAGGTGGACTCAGGCTGTGGACCCGCCCTGCGAGGGGGGAAGAGGCAGGGAATGCCTGGGTCTGGGGCTAGGGCAGCCAACCCCCACTCCTTCGCCTTTCTACCCCTGCATTTGCAGTTAGGTTCATGAACTCACTGATTTCCCGAGCCCTCAGCCCCTGGTGCTGGGTACAAGCTGTACGCGCCCTTGCCCTGCCCTCCGGGGGCTAACCAGAGAGCCGCACCTGCAGGCAAGCCCAGTGGAACACCTGTTAAGAAGGGCCCCCACTGGCTGCCACAGAGGAGAGGCCCCTTAGTCTGCCTGGGGGCGTCAGGAACGCTCCTGCAGAAGGTGGCCTTGGCACCAGGCTCTGAAGGACAAGTTGGGTTTTGATGTTCAAGTTCACGGGGATACTCCTCAGAGCCTGGCTATCTGGGACACTCTCAGCCCCCCGGCTGGGCTGGAGTGGAGGGGATGAGCCCTGAGCATGGGGAAGGGCCAGGAGATAAGTACCGGGTACCCCTGGTGGGAGGCTGTGCCCCACAGAGCCGGTGGGCTCGGTCTGACCACACAGGGTCACGGGGTGGGGAGGCTGGGGGCAGAAGGGACTCTCCACGGTGGCCCTGCCGTCTGGGTTGCTGGGGTACACTGGGACTTGGAGTTCGGGGCCTGAGGCCACTTTGACATCCCTGGATTGGCCAAGGATAGAGGTGGCTCCCCTGTAACCCCCTGGCCTGGGCTATAGGTACAGCTGGGCAGGGCTCTCTCCCCCCACCCCACCTGTTCTCAGTGCTCCCATTAACTGCCCGTTCTTCTTCTAGATCCTGGGCGGAGTGATCCTGGGCTTCGGGGTGTGGATCCTGGCTGACAAGAGCAGTTTCATCTTTGTCCTGCGTAAGGAGTCCTCCGCTTCCCCTGCCCCCGCCGGCTCTGGAAGGGAAAGCTGGCCACAGGCAGCGCTGTCCCCACCAGTACTGAGCCCCAGTGCTGCCGGTCACTTTCCCAGCTGGCCCAGGGCCCTGCCCAGGTCCTGCAGCTGACCTCTGTAGGGGTTCTGGAAGGCATTTTCTCTCCCTCCTGAAACAAAGCGGCTGCTGTTGGAGAACTCTGGGGGATAGGGAGGCTTGTCCTCCCATCCTGGCCCCTTCCCTCAGCCCGACCTCGAGAAAGCCTCTTACGTTCTCCGTTAGCCTGTTCAGCAAAACGTGGGCAACAGTCTCTCCTCTTCCCAGTAGAGAGAGATGTAGGAAAGAGCCAGGAATGACAGATTGCCAGGTGTTGATGAAGTGCCTACTGTGTGCTGGCACGGCCTAGGGGGGTCGGGCATGTGCACTGAGGAGGAAGTCACCAGACACAACATCTGCTGTTCGAGCTCCCAGGGCTAAGCATTTTGCACACATTGGTTGTCTTAATTCCCACAACAGCTCTGCGTGGTAGGAACTGTTCTATTCCTGCCTTACAAAGAAGAAATGAGGTCCAGAGGACTTCATTCCTTGCTCAAGTTCACGCAGCTTCTGCGTGATAGATGTGGGACTTGAACCCTGAGCACTTTGGTCCTAAATGCTGCACGTGGTGAGAGAGCCGCAACACGGGAGCCCCTTCTCTCGCTATTTGGAAGCTGGAGGAAAGAAGCCCAAGATGATAAGAGCCATTCTGAGCCTACTCACAGTCTCCTCCAGGAAGCCTACCAGGCTTGCTGCACTGACCTCTCATGGACGCCCTTTGGTGGGAGGAGGCCTAGCTCATGGCCCCAAGTAGCATGGGGTGCCACTCCCATCAGTGAGTGTGTTGTCCTTGGCTCACTTCCCCTTCCAGCAGCTGCCGGAGGTGGCAGGTTTGGACCCAGGCCCATGACAGCTGCTTGATTTGAATAAAACAGAACTGGCTAAAGTGGGGTCACACCTGTCACTGTGGTCCCAGGGGGCTAGGCCTTCTCCCCTCAGAAGCAGGGGTGATTCACCCTCTACCTACATCGTACTTGGCCTGGGGCTGTCAGCCTTTCCTCCTCCTGGGGGCAGCAGATGCACCCCCATTCTGAGGCCAGGGTCCTGGTTTCCTGTCTGTGCCAGGTGCCCACACTCCCCATCCTCCCTTGGCCCTGACGAGGCCCAGGCTTCCTACCTCCTGGGCCATGGCCCACACCCAGTGGGCACTGTGCCACCGGGCAGAGTCTTGAGGCCCAGCCCGCCCACCGCATTTCTGCCCTCTGCACCCTGCCCCAGGGCTCCAGAGACCGCCTGCTGCTCCTCCTGCCTCCTCCGGCCTCCCCCCTGTTCAGGGCTGAGAATCTAAGCTGGCCAGACTCAGAGGCCCCCTGGATGCACCCTGCATGTTTTTACAAACACAGGGCCCAGCCCCACCCCAGGGGATTTGACCCACAGTGTGGCCGGGGGCCTGAAGCACCTTGGTTTTTACAAAGCTCCCCAGGTGGTTCCCAGGCAGCCAGGGCTCAGAAACACCAAGCTGATCTTCTAGCCCAGTTGCTGTACCATTGGGTAAACTGAGGCTTGGCAAGGGAAAAAAGACTTGCTAAGAGTCACACAGCAAGTAAGGGTCAGGTCTGGGAACCCAGGACTCCTGACCTACTGTGTGCCAGGCTGCGTGACACAGCTCCGCTCTTACCTGATTGAATCCTCGCTGCATCACTATCCTTTTTTAATCTTCACCCAAGGACATGCTTATTGATTTCAGAGAGAGAGGGAGAGAAATAGCTACATGAGAGAGAAACATTGATCGGTTACATGTCTCAAGTGCCCTAACTGGGACTGAACCTGCAACCCAGGCCCGTGCCCTGACTGGGCATCCTAACCATGACCTGTTGGTTCCCGGGACATGCTCCCACCAACAGAGCCACCCCGGCCTCTGCGTTTTACAGCGGAGGAAACTGAAGCACAGGAAGGGGAAGTAGCTCGTCTGAGGGCTCGCAGCCAGCAGGTGGAGAGCCGGGATGTGAACCAGGGAGCAGGGCTCCTGAGCCCCTGCACTGCGGGGTTCTGTGGCCCACCACGGGTTCGCAGGACGAGCAGGCGCAAGCACGTGGTTCGGAGCACAGATCCTGGGTACAGACTGCTGTGGTTCGAATCCGGGCTCTGCGACCTATTAGCTCCGTGATCCCGAGCCAGCATCTTCTCCGCTCTGTGCCTCTGTCTGTAAAATGGCGATGAGAGAACGCGCCTCATAAGGTTATTGTGAGCAGTGAAATGAATTATTATCCAAAAGGAGTTGAGAACAACTCCCAGTGAATAGTAAACCCTACATAGTGATTGTTAAATAATAATGTTTATAGTAATTGTTATATTATTATAATTATTAAAATTGTGAAGTAATGACATTTATAATACCATCCAGTCCTACGACGTCTTTAAAAAGGAGGACTTGGATCCTTTCCGCAGAGAAAGCAGCAGAGGCCGGGGAGGGCCGCCTGGCTCAGGCTGCCAGCAGCAGAGCTGGGAGCGGCACTCCCACACCTTGGTCCCCAGTCCCCTTCCGTTTGGGCCGCTTCCTCCCCTCACTAGGGCCTGCTTGACCCAATAGGATCAAGATGTTTCTGCCACACACAGCAGATGGGTCACCCTGGAATGTTCTCAGGTCCCTTCCCAAGTCAGTTGCTCAGATCGGGGCTGGCCTGAGACCCTGGCAGAGGACAGGGACTGGTGTCTACAAAATATCCTGAAGAACCAGCCCCCACAGCTCGACTAGCCTCCTAGGGGAAGGGGTTGGGGTTTCAACCCCGGGCCTCGCCTGCTGGCCACCTCGGCCGCCTCAGGGCCCCTAGAGACAAATCGGTGTGTGAATCCCCAGCCTTGGGGCTGCTGTGGGGGCTCAGCAGGATGATTCGGGTCAAGGGCCTTGCCGGGGCTGGCACACAGCGGGTTTCCAGGAGGTGCCAGTCCCTTTGTTGCAGCCGTTGTCACTGGGAGGGCTGTCAGAACTCAAACCCAGGAAGTTCAGGAGAAGTCAAACGTGGCAGCTCCTGCTGGCCATGCCGATTGCCGAGAGCCAGGGCAGTGAGGGCCTGGAATAAAGAGGAAGCCCCACCCTCACTCAGCTGGGCTCTGCCCGGATATCTGGGGATGCTGTGAGGAGCTGGGCAGGGGCAGTCCTACCCTGGCACCCTGAGAGTAGTGGGCGGGCCAGGGCTCTTCCTGAGCTCTAGAACATTCTATTCTGTCTGCCACCAGAAAGGAGCTGGGTCAGGCCCTGCTCCCACCCACACTCTAGCTTTGTAGTTAGACTTTAGGGTGCTAACGCCCTCTCCGTGGCCTCTCCAGGCCCCCCAGGCAGCAGGCAGTCGTTCTTCCTGCTGACAGTCATTTCTGCCAGCCCATTTCGGCCATTTCTGACTGTGCCCGAGTCACTGCGGAAGCACACTGAAAATGCAGATTCCGGGTGGTTTCCTCGTGAGGGGCCCAGGAATCTGCATCCCCAAGACGCTGCCCCCGCCGCTGGTGTGCTCCAGGCTGCTCTCCAGCCTCTGAGGGCCTCCCTCCAGGCTGCCTCCTGGGAGTGGGGGGGCTGTCACAGGGTGAGCCCACAGCCCTCTGCCCTGGCCCCCCTGGTGTGTCTCAGCCTCAGTGTAGAGTGTACCCATGCCAACAGGCTGGCGGTGGCCCTGAGCTCTGCCCTGTGTGATTTGTTGGGCTTCTGGGGACATGCCAGCCAAGCGCCCTGACAGAGCCTCCGATCCGCCCCAGCGGGGTGGGCTCTGTCTGCCACCGGCCCTGCAGAGGGTCTCTCGCCATCAGGCCCCTCCTCTGTGCCTCGAGCGTATCACTTGTCACACTGCTCTGTCACACTGGTCTGTTCGTTCTCACCTTCTTTCCATTCTTCACATACATCAAGCCTACTTCTTCCTCAGGCCTTTGCACCTGCTGTTCCTGCGGCCTGGGATGCTTTTCCCTCGGGTCTTCACTTGACTGACCTCTCCTTTCTCATCTCAGCTCAAACGTTATCTGCCAACACCAGCCTTCCCAACGCCCTGGGCCCACTCCCTGCTTTAATAGTTCCCTCCGTGAGCCTGCTGCAACACCTTCGTGGCCCTTTACACAACCAGGAGGTTGTACTGCTTACTTGTCCCCACCCCACATGAGGTCCACTCCTCGGTGTGGGAACCTCATCAGTCTGACTTCTGCATCCCCAGCAGCCACCACAGTGCCTGGCGCCTGGCAACCCCAGGCCAGGACATGTGCCCCGTGCACTGGAGGAAAGAGCGTGGCCTTGGTGGTCTGCATGTTCCCAGTCCCAGCGCTGGCCTGTGCCGGTGCACCTCTCTGAGCCTCAGTCTCCTCATCTGTGAAATGGCTGTGCTGAGTTATGTCAGAGTCGGAGACAGTGTGGGAAGCCCCTGAGACACAGCACATGGGCAAGAGAGGCTGGCATTGACTGTGTGGACGAGGAGGAAGGCAGGCCTGTGGCTCGTTAATTCAGCAGCTATTCATGCATCATTTTGCTGTGCCAGACACTGCTTGGCTGGGGTGGGGGGGCGCTGGGGGTTGGGCAAGGACAAACCCAAATCCCTGCCCTCCTGGAGCTCTCTTTCTTGTGGGGCTGTGGCCATAAGCTGATAAACCAGTACAATGCAATCTTTCCCATCCTGGTCAGTGCCGAGGAGATAAGTAAAGCAGGGATGAGGTCTCACATAGATTGAGGGAGGCACATCCAGGCAGCTTCCAAAGAGGGTGAGAAGCAGGTTCCTTGCTGGGGGGTGGGGAGCACTGATCCAACACCCCTACTCCAAGGAGGACATTTGGGCCAGGAGAGCAGTCCTGGGCCTTCGGGCCCTGCCCCTGGGTGTGTACTTCATGAATGGGAGCCAGCCAGGCTGGGTCGAACACCCTTCTTTCTGTCTTCACAGAGACTTCCTCCAGTTTGTTCAACGTGGGGGCCTACGTCTTCATTGGCGTGGGGGCCGCCACCATGCTCATGGGCTTCCTGGGCTGCATCGGCGCCGTGAATGAGGTCCGCTGCCTGCTGGGGCTGGTGAGTCGGCCCTCCCTGCCGCCTGCCCAGCCCCCTGAGCCCCGCCGTGGCCCAGACCGAGTGGGGAGCCCCTGAGGGGAGTGGGACCTGGTGGGGGACTCCCAGCTGACTCTGCTTGCTCTGTGTTCCCAGTACTTCGTCTTCCTCCTCCTGATCCTCATCGCCCAGGTGGCTGCTGGTGTCCTCTTCTATTTCAACATGGGCAAGGTAAGCACCCCCTCCCTCCTGGTCCCCAACCTGCACTGGACCGGCCACGTGGGGGATTGGCCTGGGGGATAGACAAGAAGCCTCAGTGGTCACAGACAGACCCAGCAGGTGCAGGGCATCTCTCTGTGGTTAAATGGAGGCCAGTAGAAGGGAAGGCAGTATCTGTGGGCAGTCTCTCCGGGGCCTGGATCACGCTCTGCCCCACTTGCTAGCTGTGTGGCTGCTGTGTGCAAGTTGCTTGCCCCTCTCTGCCTGTTTCACCCTCTGTAAACTGGGGACAATAATGACATCGAACGCTTTGGGTTGTTGCGAGGGTTCAGTGAGACTATGTTAGTAAAGCACAGCACAGTGCTTGGCGTGGTCAGCACTCAGTAAATCTTTTCTGTTCTTGCTATTGTTAAGGCACCTCAGCAAGCATTGCACCCATGCCAGGCATCCACAGGTGAGGCCCTGGGAAGAAACTGTCATAAAAACATTAGTGCTTGCTCAACTTTGAGGAGTAGAAGAACATCAGACTTACTATGGCTTAAAATCTAAGGACACTTGTGGACGCAATCAGAAGTCCAGTTTGGAAGCTCAGAGACTGTGGTTCTGGCTGTCTCTTCAGCATCCTCATCATACTGGCTTCTCTATGTCATACCTCTCACCTCACGGTCCCAAGGTGGCTGCCACAGCACCATCTCGTCCTGCCGTGGCCAGAAGAAGGGGAATGGGGCAGTGCTAGCCATGGCCATTTCTTTTATCAGAAGAGTAAGCCCCTTACAAACGTCCCCCAGGTTGGGTTATAAAGGCACCCCCGGCTTTACTGGTGGCTGAGAAAGTATCTAGCTTTTAGACTCTAAAGACAGAGGCACGAGGAGCCAGGACTGGCCGCTGGGTGAGCCAGTCAATTGTGATGATCGCAGGTACCTATGGAACATCTACTATGTGCACAGAACTCTCCTAGAAACTTTATACATGTCGTCTCATCCTCACGACGGCTCTGTACGGCAGGCATCATATTGTCAGACAGGGAAGCATTCGCTCAGAGAGATCGGTGGCAGTAACAACATCAATAATAGTAACTCTAACCCCCGCCATCCCTGCATCAGCTCAGCACACATCGCAGGCTGGGTACAGTGCTGGCTGCCTGACATTCCTTCTTTTGCCGATCCTCACCACGCTCTCCCAAGATATGTGAGAATCCCAGTCCTACAGGTGAGGGGCGAGAGGGCACCCTGCAGGTCAATGGCCAGGCCAGGTGAGAGCTCAGGCACCTGACCCCAGCCAGTGTTCACCCGTGGCCCAGCTGAGCCTGGGGGCCTGCCCCCCCCCCCCCAGTGCTACAGGTCTTGTCCACTGAGCAGGTGGCAGAGCCAGCAGCGGGGGGCAGGGCTCCTGCATTTTACTACGTGAAGGTCCCGTTGCCTCAGATCCCTCTTAGAAGGAAGCTGAGACAACATTACACCCTCAACAGCTAACACTTAGAACAAGTCTGGAACTAAATGTACACATGCTGATTGAGTATTTGGACTTCATAGAAATTCTCAGATTGTGGATGTGAGCCTGCGCATTTTCAGATGTGGAAGCTGAGGCACAGAGAGGTTAAGCAACTTGGCCAGAGGTCACACAGCTAGTAAATGGCAGAGCTGAGATTTGAGCCCCAGCAGCCTGGCTTCTGAGCTCATGCTGGTGAAATTTTCACCGTGGCCCCTACCTGCATCTGCTTTACATATTTACAATCCACACCCAGCCTGTTTCCCAGGAGAATTGAACCCGACTTCTGATGTAGGCACAGGGTGGCTAAAATCAAAACGAGAGAGATCAGAATGCACACCGAGAGAGGAAGACCATTGTTCCTGAAGCCACGGGACAAGATGCTCGTGTAGCCGAGGGCTAACTTGAACCTGGACTTCCTGGCAGCCAAGGCGAAAGGGGAAATACAGTTTCAGTAGATGAAAGGAAACTTACTTGGCGATCTCACAGGAAGAAGATGCTTCGGGCAGGGAAACTCCTTTTCCAGAGAAAGGGTCATGGGATGAGCACCGGGGGCTTCCCTGGGACCCGGCTGTACATTCTAGTCAAGGTGGACGGGGACTGGGCTCCAGTGACCTGCTCCTGTGACCGAGCGCTGGCCAGCTCTGCAGGGTGCCGGGCAGTCCACCTTGCCACCTCTGCGTGTTTCTCCGCCTCAAAGTAACAGACGGTGCCCATCCGTGGACACCAACCGCGTGCCAGCAGCCGACTTTGTGACTTGACACGTTTCAGTTTTATGAGCATTTTCCACTGTAAGAAACTGAGGCCCAGAAAAGCAAAGTGGCTTTTGGCCACAGGCACACACGGGGCAGAGGTGTCACAGTGGAGATGTCCATCCTGCTCCCTCTGACTCCAGGCCCAGGCCTCCCTCTACACCACGCTGCCTCCCCCAGGGTGGCACAGTCTCTGCTTGGCTGATGACCGAGGTGTCCCGCAGGTCCAGAGCAGGGCTTGTGCGGAGGATCACCTCTCCCGACTCCAGTCTGGACTCGGTCCCTCGTACCCCCGTCACCTCTGTGCCTCGCTCACCAGCCCCAGGCTCGGGCCTTCAGTCTCCCCGTCCCAGGCCCCCTCACCTTGGCCCACCTCCTCTTCTGGAAGGCAGAGGGAAGTTTTCTGGCTTTTCTGCGGAAATTCTGGCGCCACCCTATCGCCCAAGTTGGAATGAGCGATTTATTTTTTCTTCCCCGGCACATTGTAAATCCCAGTGGAAGACTAAACATGCCCTTGATGGTGTTTATTCCTGCAGATGAGGCCCAGCCGGGGAGGCGGGGCTCGTGTGTGCCCGGGGGAAGACAGGTCTGTTGCGAGGCAGTGGGCGCATCTCTCCAGCCTCCTCCAGGCCTCCCGGCAGGTGGGAGGCACGGAGCCCCGGGCTCCCCGTGAAGCGGTCTCCAGACTGCCACCTGTTTCCCTGCCCCACACTTTCAGCAGCTGCCGTTTCCAAGGCAGCAACAGGGGCGGGGGGTGCAGTGCAGCTGGGTCCTTGGGCCAGGCGTGTGGCCTCTCCCGCCATCATGGGCTCCCAGATTCCAAACAGAGGAGAATAAGCCTGTCTGACCCCGACCGCCACCCAGGAGCGCCGACTGCTGCACGTTTATGAAGTGCAGAGTGGTGGTCAGGGCCTGGGCTCCAGAACCAAAGTGCCTGGTTGGAACCCCTGCACTGAGACCCTCGGCCGGTCACCCACCCGCTCTGGGCCTCGAGTGCCAGATGCAGTGATCACACAGGTCCGCTGCTCCTTGTCTGCAGTTCGGAAACCCAAGCCACTTTGCAATGCCTCCCGCCACAAAACAAAACAAAGCAAAACAAAAAACATTTATAACTCATTTGGTGGCAAAATGGACCCTAATGGAAGTGAGGCTATTTGTGCCCTTGTGTCCCGCGTTCAGGTGTCCCTCGGGAATGTGACAGGCCCTGATCCCTTTGTAAAACTGGGACATTTCTTGGTGCTGGAGCACGTGGGCCCCCGGGGGCCCCCGGGCCCCCCCAGCGCCGGAAGGGCACAGTGTGGTGCCGCCCGGAGCAGATGTTTGCGGCATCTTTGCAGGGTTAGTGTTACTGTCACCGTTATTGACCTCGTTCATGCCTAGCGAGGGCCCTGTTCTTGCTGCTGTCGGTATCAACACCAGTGTTAGCAAGGGCCGTGGGAACCAGGAAGTGTGAAGCTGAGATCCCCTGGCTGCTTCCTCACCTGTTTATCCAGCTTTCGTTCGGTGGACAAAGGGCTGACCTGGGACTCTGGGGCCCCGTGTCCTAGGGCAGGCTCTGCCACTGATTGCTGTGTGTCCCTGGACAAGTTACCCAGCCTCTCTGAGCCTCAGGTGACCTCCTGGGCCATTCTGAGTTCTGCCGGTCTGGGATTCTGTCTTGTTCTCTGCAAGCAGGGGAGGGTGGGAGGGGTCAGGAGGAAGTGGACTGACCCGGCTTCCTGTGATGTGCTGGGCCCGGGGCTTGCTGCACTAGTGCAGTCCATACTGCTACCCGCCCCCCGCCCCCCCAACAACCTGCACCGGCAGGGCTGCTGCGGGGTTGCGGCAGGGGCTCAGCGGAAGGGGACTAAGAGCTTGGAGGGAAGTGGGCTTGCTCGGCCTGGGTGGGAGCTGGGGGTCGGAGGTGATGGCAGTGTCTGTGTGCCCCGCAGAGACGGGGTCAGGGCAGCTGTGACTCCCTCCTTCCTTCTCTCACCTGAGAAACCCCAAATAGGCACTGCGCAGGCGTCCTAAGGTACAGGTAGTAAAACAGGTTCCTTGAGGACAGTGTGGGTTTGTGAGGTGTCTGCTCCCAGAGAGGAAAACTTCCTGCAGCCCTGGCTCGAAGGCAGCCGGAGTCAGCACAGGGAGAGGTGGCCTTTCTTGTCCCTGTTGAGAAGACAGAAGGTGCATCCAGCCTGTCCTTCTGGAAAGGGATCGTGGGAAAAAATGGAACAAAGACTGGTGAGCACCCGCTGGATGCCAGGACGGCCCCGCCCTCAGGAGCTTAGCAGGTGACTGGGGGGCAGGGAGGGGGTGTCGAGGGGAGGACATGATTGGCCTCTTGCCTGACTCTGGGGTGTCTGGTTGTCTGGGTTACAGCGGACTTCCAGGAAAGACTCGGGTGGTCCCTGAGAGCAAACCTGCCGCCCTCCACATTCACCACTGCTGAGGGTCCTCATTTCCCACCAGGACGCCAGGGGAAGCCGCAGAGCATGGGCAACAGATATGGGAGCCCCAGGGGAGGCAGGAAGACACGGCGTAACGTTACGTCGCATCCGGGCAGCTCGTTCTAAGGGGACTTGACAGTTACAGTGAAGAGGGTGGAGAGAGTCAGACACTGTCTCAGCGGTGGCCACAGGGGCCCAGACACTTCCCTCATAAAGGAGACACGATCCGGGTCTCCGACACCCGAGCCATCTTTGTCCCAGGACACAGTGCCTTGGCCTTGGTCGGTGCTGTCTGGTCCCAGCTGGGACTTGGGGGGCGGGGCGAGAACTCACGCTAATGGCGGAAATCCTAGGGGCTCCATGAAAATGAAGCGCTGGTGCCAACAGCCCCACCCTGTCGTGTGCTGCTGTGTGAGGTGCTGAGTTCCCCCTCAAAGGGAGCATTTAAGCAGAGCCTGGAAAAGTATGAGAAGGATTCTTATATTTAAGTCTCCATGAAAAGTCACACTTCAAGGTGAAATAAAAGCACAGATTGGCAGGGAAAGGCAGTGGGGAGTCATCCCCGGGGATGGCGGGGTCCCCCGGCAGATGGACACAGTGAGCGGCTTGTGGAGGTTAAGGTCGCGCCTCCTGGGGCTGCACGTGTCAGTTCTAGGTCATCTCTGCCGCCTGCTAGCTGTGTGCTCGTGGGAAGTTATTCGGACTCGGGCTGGCCTCTGTCTTCTCTCCTGGGAAACGGGAGGGTGGAGTTGGGCAGGACCAGGGCCGGCTTGGGCATGTGGCCTCGGTGTAGGGGTCCCACACCGACCAGGGCCCTGTGCTTTCCCCTCGCCTGGGGCTGTAAACTTTGCGGTCCTTCCCGGGCAGGGCTCTTGACTGCCTGCAAAGCAGGAGGCTGCCCGGAGGCTGCCACCAGGACTCCCTCCCCTCTCCACCCTCAGCCTGCTCTCCTCCGAGGCTCCCTCTCAGGTGGGCCGTCCCCAGTGGAGCCCAAGGTGGCCGCCAGCAGCTCAGGCCCTCCTCCCATCAGATTAGGGGAAAGAGAGGGCCCAGGACCCATGCGTGTGACCCCGGGACACGCACTCACCCCTAAACTCCTCGCTGTTCCCGGGATGTGAAAGGCATTCAAATGGCAGCCTGGGTCTTTGCCTGCCTGTGGCCACGAGGAAGGGATATGGGGATAGGACTTCCAGCCCCATGGGTGGGTTGAAGGTGCTGACCCCTAAGGAAAGGAGCTGTTATTTCAAGAAGAAGGGAGAATGGGCACAGGTTGGTCAGAAACCACAGAGACAGCCCCTGCAGGGATGACGTGAGATGGTGAGCATCGTCCTGCCCGGTCTCCCTGCTCCTCCTCGTCTCAGGAACAGCCTGGTTGTCAGGGTGACATCCACGTGGGCTTTGGGATCCCAAGACATCAGCTCCAAGCTGAACCAGCCCCGGCAGCCGTGGTCCCTGTGGCTCAGCTGTAGCCCTCAGCCACATTCAGGGATGCAGGATGAGCTGGCGTTCCCATGGAAACCACCCAGTCTCAGTGGAAAGCACAGTTTCCACCTGCTTCTCATTTCAGGAGGGCCCGAAACAGGGAAGTCGGGGCTGCCGTGGCAACCACGCCGGGGTGTAAATAGAGCCTGGTGGCAGGTGGGGGAGGCCAGTGAGGAGGATGTGGGAAGGGTGGTTTTCCAAGCAAATATTTCTGGGGAACCCCCTTCTTTTCTTGCCTCAAAGATCATCGGGGCAGAGGTGGGGGCGGTCGGGGCATGAAAAGCCAAGATCTGCAGGCACACAGCCCCTGCTGTGTGACATGGGCGAACCACTTGGCTTCTCTGGGCCCCTCTTAAAAGTGCGCTGACCTACTTCAAAGTGTAGCCATGTGGTTAAAATGCCGGTAGAGCTAAATGGGTAAAAACACATCTTAGAATCAGACGGGCCCGATTCTAAACCTCAGCTCTTCTACTTTTTGCCTGTGTGACCTTGAGCAAGTTGATGAACCTCTCTGAGCCTCATTTTCTGCATCTCTAAAATGAGGGAACGAGGTCAATACCTAGACCATAGGTCTGCTCTGAGGATTAAAGTGAGATAACATTAAAAGTACTTCGCACAGCACCCGTGCAGAACAAGCATTTGGTAAATGTGATTTACCTATTGCTGTGATTCGTTACTGACAGGAAAGCTTGTAAACTGCAGAGAGCTCTGGGTGAGTAAACAAAAGCAACATGCAAAGAGTTTTATCGAGAGGAAAGGCCAGAGGGAGGTCCTGGGGCCGGTTTCCCCAGGTTCGTGATGGGAGGGGCTGGGAGCCAGGGCCTCAGGTCCATCTGGAGGAAGTGGTTTCTCTGAACCCAGCATTCGGGGCTGCCTGTGGGGAGCTGGCGGAAGTCCCACATGCAGGGTTCTGAACCAGGCTCTGAAAGCCCCTGCCTGGAAGCACCTGTCCCCTCTCCCTAATCCCCTTTCCTCAGGAACTGAGGGACAGGTGTGCAGCCATCCCCTCAGTGCTCCGGCCCCTCTTAGGCCCCTCGCTGTGGGTTTCACGACCAGCAGGTGCATGGGTGTGTGCAGAGAAGGGCCTCAGGCAAAGTCCACGGGAGAGGCCGGGTGGGGTCGGGACGGGGCTGGCGCTGGGGCCCCTCCCACCGGGGCTGAGGCCCTGTCCTCAGCTCTCTGGGCAGGTTTCGGTTTGCCTCCCTTTGCACAGCTGACTCGTTCCAGAAACGCTGCTGCAGTGAGCTCCTCTGTTCAGGGCCCCAGGGAAAGGCCTCTGGTGCTGAGTCCCTTTGATCCCCGCACCCTCGTCTGCCTTATTGTAAATTTGTGAATCGGAGTTTTCTCTGTGGGGTTAGTGAAAAGCAGGGGTGTGTCTCTCTTCCTCAGGGAGGGCCTCTGGAAGCCTGAGCACAGTGGCGAGCAGCACAGTCAGGGCTTGCATTCTGTGGGGCGCAGGGGCAGGTGTGAGGGTTGGTTAACCTGGAGGGTGCGTGAGGCCTGCCGGGTGCCTGGTGAATAGCGGTGGACATGCACATTCCTGACCATGGACACCGCACACCTGCCCAATCCTGGAAACGAACGAGCATGCAATGACCATCTCATGAAGAAAGCACATGCCCTGGCCAGTGTGGCTCTGTGGGTTGGAGCGTCATCCCAAAACCAAAAGGTCGCAGGCTCAAGTCCCGGGCACAGCGCATAGCTGGTCCTCGGTCAGGGCATGTACGAGAGGCAATCAATCAGTATCTCTCTCACACTGAGGTTTCTCTCCCTTTCTCTTCCTCCTTTCCCCTCTCTCTGAAGTCAATAAACATGTCCTGAGATGAGGGTGGGGAAAAAGAAAGAAAGAAATGTAAGGTACCCCTTGTAGGATAAGGAGGGCCAGGGAGGGGAGGGGAGGGGAAGGGAGGGGGTAGGGAGGGGCAGTATTCTGAAGGGCGGTTCAGGAAGGCCTTTCCGAGGAGATGGCATTTGAGCAGGACCCTGAAGGAAGTAAAGGAGTGAGTTATGTTGATACTTGGGTGAAGAGCTTCCAAGCAGAGGAGCCAGCAAGTGCAAAGGCCCTGAGGCAGGAGTGAGCCTAGCACAGAGACAGCAAGGAGATCTGTGTAACAGAGGCAGAGGAAGCAAGAACAGAAGAAGCGAGAGCTGGGAGAGCATCGTGGCCACTGGGAGGGTGTTGGCGTTTTTCCTGAGAGCGCAGGGAGCCACTGGAAGGTTTTCAGCCACGGCATGGAAGGATTCACATTTAAAGGGTCATGTGGCTGCTGAGTGCCACACAGACTGTGAGGTGGGAGTGGTTGGCCCTAGCTGCACTGGGCTCTGCATGGGGACCAGTGGGCAGTGTCCGGAAAGTGGCCAGGGTGGACAATGATGTACTCTCACACCGTGAGCATGTCCCCAAGCCAGGTGGGGAGAGGCAGTTTGAGTAGATGTGAGCACAGGTGGGGCATGGGCTTCAAGAATCTGATCTGGGTCCTTGGTCTCCTCTCTGCAGGTGAAGCAGGAGATGGGCAGGATCGTAACCAATATCATCCAGGACTACCAGGACGGCGAAGAGGGCAGGCTGCAGCTGGGCTGGGACTACGTGCAGGAGCAGGTAGGGGGGCGGGGGTTTGCCTCTGCGTGTTGGGGTCCAGCTCCATGTGGCTGTACACGCCTGACAGGATGTGTCAGCGAGCTTGTGTGTGAGTGTGTGCATCTGAGGGGCACGGGGGCCCTGAGGTGCCCTCTGCCGCCACCACAGCTGCTTCTCAGGGGCCCCGGGGCCTCGAGGCTGTCCCTCCAGTGGCCTGGGGCCAGAGGTGGGGGTTGCAGCTCTCAGCCCTCTCGTCTCAGGCCAGGCGGGCGAGTGTCAGCAGCTCTTGCCTGGAGGTTAGGAAACTGGCTGCCAGGTCTGAGCGGAGACTACCTCTAGGCAGGAGCCCATGGAAACCTCCTGGAGGAAGGGAACGTTCTATTCAAACCCAGTCCAGGTGCTGGTTCTGCCGGGATGGACACACAGATTCAGCAAGCCGGGTTTGTGCGCTTCAGTGTGTGTGTGTTCCACCTCAGTGGGAGGGGGGACAGCTGAACGTCAGACAGACTGGCGTACTGACTGAATGCCTGGGAGTGTGAATGCCTGGCAGAGTAACTGAATGACCGGCTGGCTGAATGAATGAATGACCATCTGCAGGGTTCCCAGCCTGCCTTGGTGGTGACGCCGTCGCCACACATACAAATCGGCATCAGCGATCCGGTCCCGGCTTCCCTCTCATTCGCGCGCCCAGGTGCTGTGTGCCCTCGGCCGGGACCTGCCTCCTCTGGGCTGCAGCCTCCTCCTGCCTCCAATGGGGACACTGGGTGTGAGTCACTTAGGCTGGCACTGACTGCCAGCAGGGGAGTTTGGAGACTGAAGGGGGACTTTGTCCAGGAGACATGGCACACCCGTTTCCTGGGCCGGGAGAAGGGGAGGGTGATGTTTTCTGGCCTACCTGCCTCGCAGAGCAGGTTTCTCGGTGAGGACCAGGTGAGGCCAGGCAGGAGGGCCTGTGCCGGCCAGAGGGCTCAGCACGCACAGGAAGGTGTTCTCATCACAGCTTTAGTTGGACCCTCAATTGCTGCAACACTTTGCTACGATTTGAGGGAGTCGATGCCCCAGAATGAGCAAGTGACACCTTTCAAGGAGGCTGGGGGAGAAGCGGGTCCCTTGGGAGATGAGCATTCCACCATGGGAGGTAGTTGGCTGGTTGGGGGGATTCCTGCAGCTGGCAGGGCCTCTAGATGATTCTGATGTCTGTCAGATGCTGCTTGGGATGGTGGTTAAGAAAGCAGACTGTAGCCCTGGCTGGTGTGGCTCCGCCGTGCCAATCTCTCTGCGGGAGAGGAGGCAGCCAGGCAACTGCTACATAAAAAATACAACCTGGAGCCTGAGAACGCTGAGTGTGCTTGGCACGCCCCCTGCTGGCCACTGGGCTGCTTGTCCGAGACTCCTCCGGGAAGCAGGTGGGGAACTGACCATGTGCTGG
>PVJI01022221.1:0-25660 GCA_004026765.1 Micronycteris hirsuta
GTGTTCTGTTCATGTGATTTTGGGGGTTTTTTGTTTTGTTTTGTTCTGTTTTTGTTTTTTTTAGCCCTTCTTCCTCTCTGTCCTTCACTAGTTTTTAATTCCTTCTTCCTCCCTCTCCTTTAGTATTCTTAGGCCACTCCTCCTCATATCTCTCTCTCTCCTTTTTTTTTTTACTTTTTTGTTTTGTTTTGTTTTGTTATTTTTTAATTTATAAAAGATAAAAAAAATTGTTTCTTTTAATTCGTCCTTCCATTCTTTCCTTCTTTATACTTTATTCCTCCTTCCTCCCTTCCTTTCCCTATAGTATTCTTTCTCCCTTCCTTCACTCCCTTTTTTTTCCTTTCTTTTTCTTCTTTCTTTCCCCCTTGTCCTCTCTCCTCTTTACCTACAGGTGAGAAATAAAAACATGGAACGGTGAAAAGACAAGAGGCAGTCCTGGACAGGGGCCAGCCCAAAAAACAGAGACAGCGAGACAAAATTAACTTTGCTACTCCAGAGAACTTGACAGATTAATTTAAGAAACAGAGGATAGCAAGAAGAGTCTCACAAACAATGGGAAGACAAAGAAGCAACGCCCAAATGAAAGGAAAGGAAGAAGCCCCAGAAAGAATGATAAACGAAACAGAGGCAAGCCAACTATCAGATATTGAGTTCAAAGCACTGATTATCAGGAAGCTCAAGAAGCTCGATGACCTAGCAGAGAATTTCCAGAAACTACAGGGAAACTACGATGAACTCACTGCAAACTAGGTCAGCATGAAAAAGGAAATAGAAACAATCCAAATGGGCCAAGTGCAAATGAAGAATACAATATCTGAACAAAAGAACACAATAGAAGGAATCAAAAGTAGGCTCTATGAAGCAGATGATCGGATCAGCGAGCTGGAAGACAAAGTAGAAAAAAACACCCAAAAAGAGCAGGACCAGGAAAAGAGACACAGGAAGAATGAAGAGGTATTATGGGAAATGCAGGACAACATGAAGCATAATAATATTCGTATATAGGGATATCAGAAGGGGAAGAAGAAGGGCAAGGAATAGAAAGCGTGTTTGAAAAAGTAATGATGGAAAACATCCTGAATCTGATGAGAGAAAAAGTCACACAAGTCCAAGAAACACAGAGAGTCCTAATCAAAAGAAACCCAAACAGACCCACGTCAAGACACATCATCATTAAAATGGCAAAATTCCAAGAGAAAGAGAGAATCTTAAAGGCAGTGAGACAGAGACAGGAAGTAACATACAAGGGAGCCCCGATAAGGTTAGCAGCTGACTTCTCAACGGAAACACTCCAAGCCAGAAGAGAATGGCAAGAAATATTCCAAGTAATGAGAACTAGAGGCCTGCAACCAACACTACTCTACCCAGCAAGGCTCTCAATCAAGATAGATGGCCAAATAAGGAGTTTTCCAGAAAAAAGAGTCTAAAAGAGCACACCTCCACCAAACCAGCTCTGCAAGAGATGCTAAAGAGACTGATTTAAGGAAAGGAAGGGAAAGAGAGAGAGTGAGGAACACAGGTACAAAAAAAATGGCAAAGAATAAGTACCTATTAATAATAACCTTAAACATAAATGGATTAAATGCTCCAATTAAAAGACATAGAATAGCGGAATGGATAAGAAGCACGACCCACACATATGCTGCCTACAAGAGACCCACCTGAATACAAAAGACTTACACAGACTGAAAGTGAAGGGCTGGAAACAAGTTTTTCAAGCAAAAGGACAAGAAAAAAGAGTTGGGGTAGCAATACTTATATCGGACAAAATAGACTTCAAAAAAACGGCCATAATGACAGACCCAGAAGGACACTTTATAATACTCAAGGGGAGAATCCACCAAGAAGACATAAATATTATAAATATATATGCGCCCAACACAGGAGCACCCAAATACATAAAGAAAATCTTGGAGGACTTCAAGAAAGACATTGATAGCAACACAACTATAGTAGGGGACTTTAACACCCCACTGTCAAAAATGGACAGATCCTCCAAACAAAATATCAGCAAAGACATTGTGGCACTGAACAATACCCTAGAAAAAACTTAACTGATATATATAGGGCGCTTCACCCCAAAGAAGCTAAATATACATTCTTTTCAAATACACATGGAACATTTTCAAAAATAGACCATATGATAGGACACAAAACAAGCCTCAACAAACTCAAGAAAATTGAAATCATACCAAGTATTTTCTCTGACCACAAGGGACGGAAATTAGAAACCAAACCCAAGGAAAAAAACC
Organism: Micronycteris hirsuta; assembly: GCA_004026765.1. NCBI lineage: Eukaryota > Metazoa > Chordata > Mammalia > Chiroptera > Phyllostomidae > Micronycteris > Micronycteris hirsuta. The sequence goes on from PVJI01022221.1 coordinate 2,253, forward strand.
CAAAACACTCAAAATCATGGATACTGAATAGCATGCTGTTAAACAATGAATGGATCAAGGATGATATTAGGGAAGAAATCAAAAAGTTCATTGAAACAAATGAAAATGAACAGACAACAACCCAAAACTTATGGGACACAGCGAACGCAGTCCTGAGAAGGAAGTTAATAGCGATACAGGCTAACCTAAAAAAAACAGAAGCAGTTTACACAAACAACCTAACCCTACGCCTACAAGAACTCGAGGAACAACAGCAAAGACAATCCAGAGCAAGTAGAAGGAAGGAAATAACCAAGATCACATCAGAATTAAATGACTTAGAGACTAAAAGTACAATTCTAAGGATCAATGAATCCAGGAGCTGGTTCTTTGAAAAGATAAACAAAATCGACAAGCCTTTAAGCAGGCTCATCAAGAAAAAAAGAGAGAGAACCCAAATAAACTCAATCAGAAATGAAAGAGGAGACATTACAACTGATGCCGCAGAAATACAAAGGATTATAAGTCACTACTATGAAGAACTGTATGGCAAGAAATATGAAAGCCTAGGAGAAATGGACACATTTTTAGAAAAATATAATCTTCCAAAACTCAATAAGAAAGAAACAGAAAGCCTGAACCGACCAATAACAGTGGATGAAATTAAAGCAGTAATCAAAAACTCCCAACACACAAAAGCCCTGGACCAGATGGTTTCACAGGAGAATTCTACAAAGCATTTAAGGAGGAACTAACACCTATCCTTCACAGACTATTCCAAAAAATACAAAAGGATGGAAGACTCCCAAACTCTTTTCATGAAGCCAGCGTCATCCCAATCCCAAAACCAGAAAAAGACACAACAAAGAAAGAACACTTCAGGCCAATATCACTGACGAACATTGACGCTAAAATTCTCAACAAAATATTAACAAACCACATCCAGCAATACATTAAAAAGATCATTCACCATGACCAAGTAGGGTACATCCCAGGGATGCAAGGATGGTACAACATTCGCAAAACAATAAACGTAATACACCACATAAACCAAAGCAAAGACAAAAATCACATGATCATATCAATAGATGCAGAAAAAGTTTTCGATAAGGTACAGCATCCATTTATGATAAAAACACTTAGCAAAGTGGAAATAGAGGGAGCATTCCTCAATATAATAAAGGCCATATATGAGAAACCTACAGCCAACATTATACTCAATGGACAAAAACTAAAATCTTTCCCACTAAGATCAGGAACAAGACAAGGTTGCCCACTATCACCACTTCTATTTAACATAGTTCTGGAAGTTTTGGCCACAGCAATCAGACACGAAAAGGAAATAAAAGGCATCCAAATTGGAAAGGAGGAAAGAAAACTGTCATTGTTTGTAGACGACATGATAGTATACTTAGAAAATCCTATAGACTCCACCAAAAAACTATTGGATCTAATAATTGAATTTGGCAAGACAGCAGGATATAAAGTCAATATCCAGAAATCAAAGGCATTTTTGTATACCAACAGTGAAACAGCAGAAACAGAAATCAGGGAAAAATCCCATTTGATATAGCAACAAAAAAAATAAAATACCTGGGAATAAACCTAACCAAGGAAGTAAAAGACTTGTACTCAAAAAAGTACACAACACTGAAGAGAGAAATTATGGAAGACACAATCAAATGGAAACGTATACCATGCTCATGTATTGGAAGAATCAACATCATCAAAATGTCCATAGTCCCCAAAGCAATATATAGATTCAATGCTATCCCTGTCAAAGTACCAATGGCATATTTCATGGATATAGAACAAACACTTGAAAAATTTATATGGAACCATAAATGACCCCGAATATCAGCTGCAATTTTGAGAAAGAAGAGCTAAGCAGGAGGGATCAAAATTCCTGATATCAAACTATATTACAAGGCTACTGTAATCAAAACAGCTTGGTACTGGCATAAAAACAGACAGATAGACCAATGGAACAGAATAGAGAGCCCAGAAGAAAACCCGAGTCTCTACGGGCAATTAATCTTCAACAAAGGGGGCAGAAGCATGAAATGGAATAAAAATAGCCTCTTCAACAAATGGTGTTGGGAAATCTGGATGGCTACCTGCAAAAAAATGAAACTCGAACACCAACTTACACCATACACAAAAATAAATTCAAGGTGGATAAAAGAGTTAAATGTAAGGCATGACACCATAAAAGTTCTAGAGTAAAACATCGGTAGGAAAATCTCAGACATCCCACGCAGCAACATCTTCAATGATATGTCCCCTAGAGCTAGGGACATAAAGGAAAGAACAAACAAATGGGACCTCATCAAAATAAAGAGCTTCTGCGGGGCTAAAGAAACTAGTATTAAAATAAAAAGAGAACCAACCGTATGGGAAAACATATTTGCCAATGATACCTCAGACAAGGGTCTGATCTCCAAAATATATAAAGAACTCATACGACTCCACTCCAGGAAGACAAAAACCCAATTAAAAAATGAGCAAAAGACATGAACAGACACTTCTCGAAAAAAGACATACAGAGGGCACAGTATCATATGAAAAGATGCTCAACATCATTAACCATCAGAGAGATGCAAATTAAAACCACAATGTGATACCACCTCACACCAGTCAGAATGGCCATCATCAACAAAGCAACGGATAACTGTTGGAGGGGATGTGAGAAAAGGGAACCCTACTGCACTGTTGTTGGGAATGCAGACTGGTGCAGCCATTGTGGAAAACAGTATGGAACTTCCTCATAAAAATGAAAATGGAACTGCCTTTCGACCCAGCAATTCCATTACTGGGATTATACCCTAAGAATCCTGAAAAACCAATTCAAAAGAACCTTTGCACTCCTATGTTCATAGCATAACAATTCACAATAGCTAAGTGCTGGAAACAACCTAAGTGCCCATCTACAAATGAATGGATCAAGAAACAATGGTACATTTATACAATGGAATTCTATGCAGCAGAAAGGAAGAAGGAGCTTATACCCTTTGCAACAGCATGGATGGAACTGGAGAGCATTATGCTAAGTGAAGTAAGCCAGGCAGTGAGGGACAAATACCTTATGATCTCACCTTTAACCGGATCGTAACCAACAAAAGTAGAAAGCAAGCAAAACATAACCAGAGACATTGAAATTAAGAACAGTCTAACAATAGTCAGGGGAGAGAGGGGAGGGGACAGTGGGGAGAAGGGTTTACAGGAATCACTGTAGAGGACACATGGACAGGACTAAGGGGGAGGAGGGAGGCTTAGGGGGGAGGTGGGGCTCGAGGGGAAGGGAGGAGGGTAGGGGAGAGGATGCAAATAAGTGTAATTGAGCAAAAAATAAAATAAAAAAATAAAAAAAATCCCTAGATATTACACACACACACACACACACAGACCTGTTAGAACTAATTAAAAAATTCAGCAATACAAATATCAGTTGAATTTTCTATACTAACAATGAAAAATCTGAAAATCAATATTTTTATCATTTACAATAGAATAAAGATGATTGAAATACTTAGAAATAAATGTAATCCCGTAGGTGAAAGAGTTGTACACTGAAAACAAAAAATACATATTTATGGAAGAAATTTAAAAAGATGAAAATAAAAAGCAAGGCAACACATATTCATTGGTTGGAAAACTTATTTTTAAGATGAAAATACTATCTACAGTAATCTACAGAACAGTCCATTTTAAGGGAGAAACATTCTAAGGTAGACAAATCCTTTCTCAAAGGGAAAACGTCCAAATCACTGGGGGGAAATGGAAGCCTATGTTTCCATCACACATCAGCTATATCTTGTTTTAAAATTATTTTTTATTTTTTATTTTTTATTTATATTGTTGTTCAAAAACTGTTGTCTTCATTTTCTCCCCACTACAAAGAAGGAGCTCCTACCCTTCACGACAGCATGGATGGGACTGGAGAGCTATATGCTAAGTGAAATAAGCCAGGTGGTGAAAGACAAATACCATACATCATTTGAAATTGCAACTGCACACGTGTTTTCTTATCTATAGTTCAGGACTGTCCTTCTATAGGTTATTGCTATATCCTAAAGGACTGTTCAGAATCACCTCCTTTGCAGATACTAGGATGTCGTCTCTATCTAAATTGACTTTATACTAAACTCTGTTGAGAAATGGAGACATGGATCTTTAAATTGTATTAACAAAGTAAATGATCTTTTCTCTTTCTTCCCCTACATCCGTTCTTATATTTATCGATGCTTAAACCAAATATCTGCATAATTGATCCTTCCCCCTTCCTTTTAATCAACACACTGTATGGTCTTGAATATAAACACTGATGACTCCATGTTTTCTAACTGGTCATGCTAATAAAGTCTGAAATAAGAAAGTAATCAGTATAGACAGTGGACCAAAGGGGATTCCAGTGAAGATGATGCACTAGATTTGTGTAAATCTAGTTTTGATAGAAAAATATGCAAAATCAAAAAGATGTAGCTCAGATCTAAAAGGAGATCAACATATTCACACACCAGAACCACAACTGAAATGTAATGAAGTAAGCAAAACTGAAAGCATAGGCAGGGGTGTCAAACTCATTTTCACCAGGGGTCACATCAGCCTTGTGGTTGCCTTCAAAGGGCTGAAATAATTTTAGGATTGGTCACATGTAACTACTCCTTAACTGTTAAGGAGTTGAAATTACATTCAGCACTTTGAAGTCAACCGCAAGGCTGATGTGGGACCCGGTGAAAATGAGTTTGACACCTTTGGCATAGAGCCAAGGCCCCACACTTGAAAGCAAGCATTGGTTTTCAGGAATCAGGCTACTAAGGAACAATGAGACTAAAAGTGCTCTACTCATTATACAGGACCAACAGTGAGAAATACAATATATTTGTAACTGACCAACAGAAGTACTATTTGGCAGAACTTGTGGGATACAGTTAAAATGATATTTGGGGAAAATTTATAACAGTATATGCATTTATTGAAATAAAGAAAGATATAATAAAGAAACTATAATAACAGAATAAACCTACAGAAAATAGAAGAAAGGTAAAAAGGTAACAGAAAGGAGTATTGGATTAAGAAACAAGTAATACAGAGAATTCACAAAACCAAAATCTGTTTCTTAAAAAAAAAAAAACACCGATAAAAGAGTTTAATAAAACTAATTGAGGAGGACAAAATTCATTTATAAATAATATTAGAAATCCAAAAAGGAATATAACTACAGAGGAAATGGAGTTAAACAATCATAAGGAAATAAGATATACAATATTATCCCAATAAAGTTAAAACCTTCAATGAAATAAAAAGTTTCCTAGAAAATATAAATGACCAAAATTGAGTGATGAAAAATAGAAAGCACAAACAGATCAATAACCATTAAATAAATTAGATCAGTAATAAAAAATCGTTCCTCAAATAATGACACTAGACCCTGGTGATTTTAACAGGTGACTTTTGTCAAAAATCCAAGGAAATGAGAATCCCTATTTCATGTTTAGAAAACAAAGAAGTAAAGAAAAGCTGAACCCACCACGTGCTGGTAAAGTTGTGTAGCAATGGGGACACTCCTTCACTACTGATGGGAATGAAATGACTTCATGTGTATTATTCGGACAGCTGTATTTTGCACATATCTAGTAAATTTAAAGACATACATATTCTTTAATCCAACAATATCAATACTATGTACAGAACTAGAGAAACTCACACATTTGTATAAGAATACTCCTACAATATGTATTTTTCTTTATCTTGTAGAGCTGTAAGTAACACCTGAAAAACATAAAGAATCTTAACAAATATCAACAAAAGAAAAGACACACAGTGGAATATTCAAACAATGGCATAGTAATATAGAAATTAAAATGTAAGAAGTAGCGCTACCTGTACCGATAGGGATTTAAGCTAAAAAACATAAGATCAAGCAAAAAAAAAGTAGATTGCAGAATGATATAGTTAGAGTGACACTATTTATTACTATTTATATGCAATTTATGTATAATTTTATTTTTAAGTATATTTTATTGATTATGCTATTACAGTTGTCCCAGTTTTTTTTCCTTTGCTTCCCTCCACCTGGTTCCCCCCTTCCCTCCAGCAATCCTGACTTAGTTCATGTCCTTAGGTTGTATATAATAGTTCATTGGCTTCTCCATTTCCTATGCTATTTTAACCCCCTATCTATTTTGCGTTTACCTATTTGTACTTCTTCATCCCTGCACCTTTTCCCCCATTCTCCCCCCTCCCAGCTGATAACCGTCCATGTGATCTCCATTTCTGTGATTCTGTTCCTGTTCTAGTTGTTTGCTTAGTTTGTTTTTGTTTTTGTCTTTTTAGATTCAGTTGTTGATAGTTGTGAGTTTATTGTCATTTCACTATTCATAGTTTTGAACTTCTTTTTCTTAAATAAGTTTCTTTAACGTTTCATATAATAAAGGCTGGGTGGAGATGAACTCCTTTAGCTTTACCTTCTATGGGAAGCACTTTATCTGCCTTTCCATTCTAAATGATAGCTTTGCCAGATAGGATAATCTTGGATGTAGGTCCTTGCCTTTCATGAATTTGAATACTTTTTGCCATTTTCTTTTTGTCTGTAAAGTTTCTTTTGAGAAATCAGCTTATAGTCTTATGAGAACTCCTTTGTAGGTAACTCTCATCTTTTCTCTTGCTGCTTTTAAGATTCTTTATTTTCAAACTTTCGCATTTTAATTATAATGTGTCTTGGTGTGGCCTTCTTTGGGTCCAACTTGTTTGGGACTCTCTGTGCTCCTTGGACTTGTATGTCTATTTCCTTTGCTAGATTGGGGAACTTTTCTTTCATTATTTTTTTCTAATAAGTTTTCAATTTCTTGTTTTTCCTTTTCTCCTTCTGTCATACCTATGATTAAGATGTTGACACATTTGGAGATGTCCCAGAGACTGCTTATTCTTTCCTCATTTTTTTGAATTGTTGTGTATTCATTCTGTACTATTTGATTGTTTATTTCTTCCTTGTGTTCCAAGTTGTCGATTTGAACCCCGGCTTCCTTCCTTTCAATCTTGATTCCATGTGGATTTTTCTTTATTTCACTTAGTGTAGCATTCATTTCTTTCCTTATGTGTTTTCCATACTCAGTGAGTTCTCTGAACATCCTTATTACCCGTGTTTTGAACTCTGTATCTGATAGGCTGGCTATCTCCATTTCACTAAGTTATTTTTCTGGAGTTTTGATCTGTTCTTTCATTTCAGCCACATTTCTTTGTCTTCTCAATTTGGCAACCTCCCTGTGTTTGTTTCTGTGCATTAGGTAGAGCTGCTTTGACTCCCTGTATTGGCATACCTGTTATGTTTCAAAGGCAGAGCTTTAGGAATTCTCCAGGGTGGGGCAACGCGCTTCACCACTTCATGACATTGTATGTGGGGGAGGAGTCAAAGAGGGAACAATGCCATTTGTTCAGCTCTTGCCCTGTTTTCAGTCACTTCCTCCACTTCCCGTGTGCAACTGGTGCCCATCTGTCTGCTGCTATTGTGCTGAATCCCAAAGTGGGTAGGTTTGCATACATTCTAGGACCATGCAGGATCCTTTCAGTTGACTCTCCTGAGATGCCTGTAGTTTCTTCTGCCTCCCCAATCCCCACTGGTTTTTACAGCCAGAAGTTATGAGGCTTCCTTTCCCCAGCTCTGGAACCCTGGACTGTGCGGTCTAGCTTGGGGCTGAGATCACTTGTTCCCCAGGTGTCCCTCACAGATTTTATCCACCACAAGTGAATGTGGGACTGCCTGTTCTGCCGGCCACCACCTCTGCTACTTCACCACTGCCACCTCACCACTGCCACACCATGTCGTCTCTGTCCCAGCTCCCTGTCTCCATCTCTCCTACCCATCTAGATGAATACTTATTCTTTAAATCCTTGGTTGTCACACTTCCACATAGTTTGATTTTCTGGCAGTTCTGGTTGATTTTTGTTTTGAGGTTAGCTGTGATCCTTCTTATGGTTGTGTGAGGAGGCAAAGTATGTCTACTTACACCTCTATCTTGGTCAGAGGACCTAATTTATATTTAATTTTAAAACATGTAAATCAATCTATAAATTGGTATAGATACATGCATATGTATGAAAATACATCAAATGAAGTCTGTCAATCACCTTAAGGGATAAGTGAAAGTAATAGGAAAAGGAAAGCTGTCTATAATTTTTAAAAAATACCTGAATTAAGTATGAGAAAATAGTAAAACTTAATGGCGAGTACAAATCATTTGTTTAGTTATTATCTATTCATCTCTACCAGCTTGATATAACTCAGAATTGTTTTAAAATAAGGGGAAAAAACACTAAGTGATTAATAGGAACAGTATGTAAGTCAAACCAAGGTTCTTGGCATTTAGATGGATTTGATATGTTTGAAAAATGACTGACTCACTGACTGACTGAACCGATGAAACTTAGCCATATAAATTAAACTTCTTCTTATATTACCTTCATCACCATAAAGAGCCTTAACTTTATGTCCAGCCAATGCCAGATTACATAAAAAGTATGTTTCAGAGGCATTCTAATTAAGGGAATCTGGAAACAACAGTAAGAAGGAAAAATGAATCATTTGCATTTTTACATTGAGTAATTGGTGTCTCTAGCATAAGCTCCCTTCCTTTAGAAAAAGGATTTCCTTTTAAAAATTCCTTCCAGGTTGTTCTATAGATTCCTCTGATTCTAAATCATTAAACATATGATAAGCACTATTGTCTGAAATACATTCTAAACTTGTTTCCTGAAGTGTGGGAACAAAATTGAATGATCTTTATTGAAGGACATTAATGCATTACAGGAAAGAATATTAACTCACACAAATTATGAACTTCTCTTTTGTTAATAAATTGTCAGCTTATTTACTACTGCACTGCTAAAGAGTTGCACCTTAAATGAAAATATAGATATTATCATATTTCAATGCTGATTTGTTTCTTAAGATGACAAAAAAGGACAGAAGTCTTCAAAATGGCTGCTATAATTCTGTAACTAAGTCAAAACCATATTTTCTGAAGAGACTGAAAAATAATAGCTCATAATAAATGTTATTGTCTGGTAAATGTAGTCTTAAAACAATACATCATGGATATTTAGAGATAGAAGGGAACATAAAGAATCTAAATCTCTTATTTTCCTAAGATAATATGGGGCCTAGTGAAGGAAAGTGTCTTGCCTTAAATCATTCATCTACTTATTGGGAAAGCAGGGATCTGAAAATTAGTCTTCTGATCCCTGGTTTAGTGCACCATTCACAAACATCTTACTCATAGTTATAACCATTCAGTATTATTTTGAAAATTCAGGGAATAAAGAGAGAAGCAGCAAGAATGCACTGTTGTAAACAGAACACTGAAATTCCTAAGTTATCTGCAATATGATGCAGGACTCGATTCAACTCATGCAGCACACAGAATAGAGTCTGAGCATCAGTGTAAACTAATGTAACTACTTAGCTCCCAGAATAGTAGATATGAACCTACACAGTTTTAGTGGCCTTTCATCAGAAAAAGAGTTCATTGAGACTTCAGCAAAGAGGGGAAATTTTGACTCATTTCCTATCTTTAGAAGTATAATCCATAGTTCATTTTTTAACTATCTACTTACTATTTCCTTATTGTAACAAATCTTAATTAAGAATGTAAAAACCCCTTTACTCTCCTAAAGCCTGGAAACACACACATGAACACATGTACGTACAAATATTTTCCCTATTATCTGATCTTATGCTGATAAGGATTAGGGAGTTACAGCTAAACAGTCATGCTACTAGAAAGCAGCTTTTTACTAGATTTTGCTTAATGGGACAACTGTATTATCTATCATGCAAGGGGGCAAGTATTATTATACCCAGAAAAGGGGATTAAGGGTGAATGGGGTCTTCACAGCAATGGCATTGGCCAATGATAAAATCTGGAGAGAAAAAGTAATGGTTGTCCCTCAACATCAGTGCATCAGAACCTGTTGCTTTGTCTGGCACTGAGACGAAATGAACCATTTATTCATGCAATTATATAATACAGAAACTTTTGATTAGGGAAAATCAAACAAAGCTCAGTAGACAAAACAGCAGCCACCTGCATGTAGCTTATGGGTTCCAGTCCCATGCCTAATGTAGAAATCCAAGACTTAAAAAAAAAGATTCTCTAGAAGGTAAGGAAATTCTACAGATTATTTTTTAACAAATTAGAAATATGAGAATTTTAGACTATTTTAGAAAATTCTCTATTTACATGCTCATTGATCATGTGCCCTTGGCTAAATGAATGCACTATCCTGTCTACCCTCTGATTGACATCAGCCTAGGAAAGCAAGAGATGTTTTAATGACTATAAACTAAATAATGATTAAGTGGAACAAGACTGAGTGTGAGTTTTCATACTAAGATTTCCTCAATGATATGAGATTTTTTTTCTAGGTCCAAAATAAATGTAAAATTATTTGGCAATTAAAAAATCTAACAAGTGTTTCACCAGTGAAAGTATTATAAAGACATAAGTAAAGGTAAAATACAAGCCATGAAATTGAAATTCTGGCAAACTGAGATAACTTTTTTTTTAAGATTTTATTTATTTATTTTAGAGAGAGGGGAAGGGAGGGAGACAGAGAGGGAGAGAAACAGCAATGTATGGTTGCCTCTCACATGGCCCTCACTGGGGACCTGGCCCGGAACCCAGGCATGTGCCCTGACAGGGAATCGAACTGGGACCCTCTGGTTCCCAGCCCGTGCTCAATCCACTGAGCTACACCAGCCAAGGCTGAGATAACTTTTTCAAAAGAAAATCTGGTACACATAGATGACAGCTACCATAAGTACACAGAAATAAGGCAGTTTCATTTTTTAATTTAATCTTTCTAAAGTATATTTTATTGATTATGCTTTACAGTTTTCCCAATTTCTCTCCCTTTATCTCCCCTCTGCCTAACCCCCAAACCCTCCATAATCCCCCCTTAGTTGATATCCATGCATTGTGCGTATAAATTCTTTTTTTTAAAGATTTTATTTATTTTTTTTATTTTTAGAGAGAGGGGAAGGGACAGAGAAAGAGAGGGAGAGAAACAGCAATGTATGGTTGCCTCTCACATGACCCTCACTGGGGACCTGGCCCGCAACCCAGGCATGTGCCCTGACTGGGAATCAAACCGGGACCCTCTGGTTCCCAGCCCACGCTCAATCCACTGAGCTACACCAGCCAGGGCTGTGCGTATAAATTCTTTGATTTCTCTGTTTCCTATAAAATTTTTGATCTCTCCCTGTCTATTTTATGCCTACCAATTATGCTTCCTCTTCCCTGTAACTTTTCTTCCATTCTCCCCCTCCCCCTCACCACTGAAACCTCTCCATATGATCTCTATTTCTCTGATTCTGTTTGGGTTCTAGTTGTTTGCTTAGGGTTTTTTTTCTTGTTTGTCTCTTCTCTAAGGTTCATTTGATGATATTTGTGAGTTTGTTGTCATTTTACTGTTCATATTATTTATCTTCTTTTTCTTAGATAAGTTCCTTTAACATTTCATATAATAATGGCTTGGGATGATGAACTCCTTTAACTTTACCTTTTCTGGGAAGCATTTTATCTGTCTTTCCATTCTTAATGAAAGCTTTGCTGGATAGAGTAATCTTGAATATAGGTCCTTGCCTTTCATGACTTGGAATACTTCTTTCCAGGCCCTTCTTGCCTGCAAGATTTCTTTTGAGAAATCAGCTGATAGCCTTATGGGAACTCCTTTGTAGGTAACTCTCTCCTTTTCTCTTGCTGCATTTAAGATTCTCTCTCTCTTTTTTAAAAGATTTTATTTATTTTTAGAGAGAGGGGAAGGGAGGGAGAGAGAGAAGGAGAGAAACAGCAATGTATGGTTGCCTCTCACATGGCCCTCACTGGGGACCTGGCCTGCAACCCAGGCATGTGCCCTGACTGGGAATCAAACCAGCAACCCTTTCGGGGTCACAGGTCAGCATGCAATCGACTAAGCTACACCAGCGAGGGCTCTCTCTTTATCTTTAACCTTGGCTAACTTCATGATGATGTGCCTTGGTGCGTTCCTCTTTGGGTCCAACTTCTTTGGGACTCCCTGGATTTCCTGGAATTCCTGGAATTCTATCTTCTTTGTGAGATTGGGGAAGTTTTCCTTCATTATTTATTCAAATAAATTTTCAATTTCTTCCTGTTGTTCTCCTCTGGCACCCCTGTGATTCGGATATTGGAACGTTTAAGGTTGTCCCAGAGATTCCGCAGCCTCTCTTCATTTTTTTTTAAAGACTTTATTTATTTATTTTTAGAGAGAGGGGAAGGGAGGGAGAAAGAGAGGGAGAGAAACAGCAATGTGTGGTTGCTTCTCACGTGGCCCTCACGGAAGGCCTGGCAACCCAGGCATGTGCCCTGACTGGGAATCGAACCGGGACCCTTTGGTTCCCAGCCTGCGCTCAATCCACTGAGCTACACCAGCCAGGGCTCTCTTCATTTTTTAAAAATTACTTTATTGTTGTTCAATTACAGCTGTTTGCATTTTCTCCTCTCCTCTCCCCCCAACAACATCCAAACCCACCTCCCTCCCTTGCTTCCACCCTCCCCCTTGGTTTGTCCATGTATCTTTTATAGTAGTTCCTGAAAATCATTCTCTCCACAGTCGCCTCCCCCATCCCCTGTGGCTATTGTTAGATTGTTCTTAATTTCCGTATCTCTGGTTATGTTTTGCTTGCTTTTTTCTTTTGTTGATTATGTTCCAGTTAAAGGTGAGATCATATGGTACTTGTCTCTCACTGCTTGGCTTATTTCACTTAGCATAATGCGCTCCAGCTCCATCCATGCTGTTGCAAAGGGTATAAGCTCCTTCTTTCTCTCTGTTGCATAGAATTCCATTGTGTAAATGAACCATAGTTTCTAAATCCACTCATTTGCTGATGGGCACTTAGGTTGCTTCCAGCACTTGGCTATTGTGAATTGTGCTGCTATGAGCATTGGAGCGCATAGGTTCTTTTGGATCGGTGTTTCATGGCTCTTAGGGTATTATCCCAGCAGTGGAATTGCTGGGTCAAAAGGCAATTCCGTTTTTAGTTTCACAAGGAAATTCCATACTGTTTTCCACAGTGGCTTCACCAGTCTGCATTCCCACCAACAGTGCAGTAGTGTTCCCTTTTCTCTGCATCCTCTTCAACACTTGTCTGTTGAGTTGTTGATGATGGCCATTCTGACTGGTGTGAGGTGGTATCTCATTGTGGTTTTACTTTGCATCTCACTGATGGCTAGCGATGCTGAGCATCTTTTTATACAAATCTCGGCACTCTGTATGTCCTCCTTGAAGAAGTGTTTGTTCGAGTCTTTTGCCCATTTTTTAATTGAGTTTTTTGTCTTCCTGAAGTGGAGTTCTTTATATATTTTGGAGATCAAACCCTTATCTGAGGTATCATTGGCAAATATGTTATCCCAAAGGTTGGTTCTCTTTTTATTTTAATACTGTTCTCTTTATCCATGAAGAAGCTTTTCATTTTGATGAGGTCCCATTTGTTTATTCTTTCCTTTATGTCCCTCGCTCTAGGGGACATATCAGTGAAGATGTTGCTGAGTGGAATGTCTGAGATTTTCCTACCGATGTTTTCCTCTAGGACTTTAATGGTGTCACGACTTATATTTAAGTCTTTTATCCACCTTGAATTTATTTTTGCGTATGGTGTAAGCTGGTGCTCAAGTTTCATTTTTTTGCATGTAGCCGTCCAGATTTCCGAACAACATTTGTTGAACAGGTTATTTTTACTCCATTTTATGCTGCTGCTCCCTTTGTCGAAAAGTAATTGGCCATAGAGACTTGGGTTTATTTCTGGGCTCTCTATTCTGTTCCATTGGTCTATCTGTCTGTTTCTATGTGAGTGCGAGGCTGTTTTGATTACAGTTGCCTTGTAATACAGTTTGATATCAGCTATTGTGATTCCTCCTGCTTTGCTCTTCTTTCTCAAAATTGCAGTAGATATTTGGGGTCATTTATGGTTCCATATAAATTTTTGAAGTGTTCATACTATATCTGTGAAATATGCTATTGGTATTTTGATAGGGATTGCATTGAATCTATAAATTCCTTTGGGTAGTATGGACATTTTGATGATGTTGATTCTTCCGATCCATGAGCATGGCGTATGTTTCCATTTGTTTGTGTCTTCCATGAAATCTTTCTTCAGTGTTGTGTAGTTTTCCGAGTACAGGTCTTTTAACTCCTTGGTAGGTTTATTCCTAGGTATTTTCTTTATCTTTTTTTTTTTTGAGTATCTATATCTTTTTTTTTATTTTAATGGTTTTTTTATTAATTTTTTTGTTTAATTACAGTTATTTGCATCCTCTCCCCTCCCCCCTCCTTTCCCCTCCCATCCCACGCCCCCCACCCCCAGCCTCCCGGTATTTTATTTTTCTTGTTGCTATATCAAATGAGATTTTTTTCCCTGATTTCTGCTTCTGATGTTTCATTGTTGGTATACACAAATGCCTTTGATTTCTGGATATTGACTTTGTATCCCGCTGTTTTGACAAATTCATTTATTAAATCGAGTAGTTTTTTGGCGGAGTCTATAGGATTTTCTATGTACACTATCATGTCATCTGCAAACAATGACAGTTTTGTTTCCTCCTTTCCAATTTGGATGCCTTTTATTCCCTCTTCCTGTCTGATTGCTGTAGCTAAAACTTCTAATACTATGTTGAATAGAATTGGTGATAGTGGAAAAACTCGTCTTGTTATTGATCTTAGTGGGAAAGATTTTAATTTTTGCTCATTGTGTATGATGTTGGCTGTAGGTCTCTCATATATGGCCTTTATTATATTGAGGAATGCTCCTTCTATTCCTGCTTTGCTGAGTGTTTTTATCATAAATGTGTACTGTGCCTTATCGAATGTTTTTTCCGCATCTATTGATATGATCATGTGATTTTTGTCTTTGCTTTTGTTTATGTGATGTATTATTTGTATTGATTTGCGAATATTGCATCATCCTCGCATGCCTGGGATGAATCCCACTTGGTCATGGTGTATGATCTTCTTAATTTATTGCTGGATGTGGTTTGCCAGTATTTTGTGGAGGATTTTAGCGTCTCTGTTCATCAGCAATATTAGCCTGAAGTTTTCTTTCTTTGTTGTGTCTTTATCTGGTTTTGGGATTAGGATGATGCTGGATTCATAAAAAGAGTTTGAGAGTCTTCCATCATTTTGGATTTTTTGGAATAATCTGTGAAGGATAGGGGTTAACTCTTCTTTAAATGCTTTGTAGAATTCTCCTGTGAAACCATCTGGCCCAGGGCTTTTTTGTGTCGGGAGTTTTTTGATTACTGCTTCAATTTCATCTGCTGTTATTTGTCGGTTAAGGCTTTCTGCTTCTTCTTCATTGAGTTTTGGAAGACTATATTTTTCTAGAAATTTGTCCATTTCACCTAGGTTTTCATATATCTTGGCATACAGTTCTTCATAGTAGACTCTTACGATACTTTGTATTTCTGTGGTATCAGTTGTAATCTTTCCTATTTAATTTCTGATTGTGTTAATTTGGGTCCTCTCCCTTTTCTTCTTGATGAGCCTGTTTAAGGGCTTGTCGATTTTGTTTATCTTTTTAAAGAACCAGCTCCTGGATTCATTGATCCTTAGATTTGTCCTGTTAGTCTCTATGTCATTTAATTCTGCTCTAATCTTGGTTATTTCCTTCCTTCTACTTGCTCTGGGCTGTTTTTGTTGTTGTTCCTTGAGTTCTTGTAGGCTTAGGGTTAGGTTGTTTGTTTGAAATGTTTCTATCTTTTTTTATGTATGCTTGGATCACTATGAACTTCCCTCTCAGAACTGTGTTCGCTGTGTCCCATAAGTTTTGGGTTGTTGTCAGTTAATTTTCATTTGTTTTGAGAAACTTTTTGATTACTTCCGTAATCTCATTCTCGACCCATTCATTGTTTAATAGCATGCTATTCAATCTACATGATTTTGAGTGTTTTGGGGTTTTTATTCCTTGGGGTTGGTTTCTCACTTCAGTTCCTTGTGGATGGAGATAATGCTTGGTATGATTTCAATTTCCTTGAATTTGTTGAATCTTGTTTTGTGTCCTATCATGCGGTCTATCTTTGATAATGTTCCATGTGCATTTGAAAGAATATGTATTTAGCTTCTTTGGATGAGAGGCTCTATATATATATCAGTTAAGTCCTTTTCATCTAGCGCATTGTTCAAACCCACAATATTTTTGTTGATATTTTGTTTGGAAGATCTGCCCCTTTTTTTGATTGGGGTGTTAAAATCCCCTACTACAATTGTGTTGCTGTCAATATCTTTCTTGAAGTCCACCAAGATTTTCTTTATGTATTTGAATGCTCCTATGTTGGGTGCATATATATTTACAATGCTTATGTCTTCGTAGTGAATTCTTCCCTTGAGTATTATGAAGTTTCCTTCTGGGTCTCTCTTTATGGTCTTTTTTTTAAGTCTATTTTGTCTGACGCGAGATTTGCTATCCCGGCTGGTTTTTCCTATCCGTTTGCTTGGAAAATTTGTTTCCACACCTTCATTTTCAGTCTGTGTAGGTCTTTTGTCCTGAGGCGGATCTCTTGTAGGCAGCATATGTGTGGGTCTTGATTTCTTATTCATTTAGCATGGATAAGCATATCTGTGTCTTTTGATTGGAGCATTTAATCTATTTATGTTTAAGTTTACTATTGATAGGTACTTACTCATTGTATTTTTTTGTACCTGTGTTTCTCTGTCTCTCTCTTTCTCTCTCTCTTTTCCTTACTTTCCTTAAAGCAGTCCCTTTAGCATCTCTTGCAGAGCTGGTTTGGTGGAGGTGTATTCTTTTTGACTTCTTTTGTCTGGGAAGTACCTTATTTGGCCTTCTATCTTAACTGAGAGCCTTGCTGATGAAGTAGCCTTGGTTGCAGGCCTCTGGTTCTCATTGTTGGAATATTTCCTGCCATTCTCTTCTGGCTTGGAGTGTTTCCATTTAGAAGTCAGTTGCTAACCTTATTAGGGCTCCCTTGTATGTTACTTCCTGTTCTCCCTTGCTGCCTTTCAGATTCTCTCTTTGTCTTGGAATTTTTCCATTTTAATTATGATGTGTTTTGAAGTGGGCCTGTTTGGGTTCCTTTTGATTGGGACTCTGTGTTTCCTGAATTTGTGACTTTTTCTCTCATCAGATTTGGGAAGTTTTCAATCATTACTTTTTCCACCAGGTTTTCTATCCCTTGCTCTTCTTCTTCTCCTTCAGGTATCCCTATTATATGGACATTATTATGTTTCATGTTGTCCTGCATTTCCCTTTATTCTTCTTCATTCTTTCTGAGCCTCTTTTACTTGTCCTGCTCTTTCTGGGTGTTTTTTTTTTCTACCTTGTCCTCCAGCTCACTGATTCAACCCTCTGCTTCTTTGAGCCTGCTCTTGATTCCTTCTATTTTGTTTTTCAGTTCAGAAATTGTATTCCTCATTTTCCTCTTGGCCCTTGTTGACAGTTTCTATTTCTTTTTCATGTTTATATAGTTTACAGTGAGTTAATTATAGTTTCCCTGTAGTTTCTGGTAATTATCTGTGAGCTCATTGTGCTTCTTGATAACCAATGCTTTGAACTCAATATCTGGTAGTTGACTTGCCTCTATTTCATTTATCATTCTTTCTGGAGCTTCCTCCTTTCCTTTCATTTGGGGATTGTTTGTTTGTCTTCCCATTGTTTGTGGCACTCTTTTTGTTAACCTCTGATTCTTAAATTGATCTGTTCTGACACTCTGTATTTATGGTATGAACTTCTATGGTAGAATACCTGTGAGATTCAGTGGTGCAGTCTCCTTAATCTCCTGAGCTCACTGGTCTTGGACTGTCATTTATGTTGACTCTGTGTATGTCTTTGTGTTTTGATCGTTGTTGTGTCTTTCTTTGGTGGGTATTTTCCTCTAGCTGGTTAACTGAGGGTCACTCTGTCTACCACGCCTTGTATTTTGTTATGCAGGTGGAGACAGGTTGTGTTGAAGCTGATTCTTCTGTGTGAACAAGGTTTTGAGGCTTCTCTCTCACTCTTGTTCAGTTGCTTTTTGTGGGTAATTTCTCCACCACTTGATTGTATTTCCCGGATTTAAGTTAGTGTGGGTTCCACTACCTCTTTTACTTCCTTCCATTGTTTTCTGTTGGTGGTTCCTTTGTTGGCAGATTTCCTCTTCTGGCAGGTGTACTGGTGTTCACTGTACCCACTTTGCAAGTTCTCTGGAATAGCAAAGTGAAACTTGTCTCCCTGTCTCTGTTTTTTGGGATCGCCCTTGTTTGGATCTAACTCTGGTGTTCACTGTACCTGCTTTGCAAATTCTCTGCAATAGCAAAGTGAAATTTGTCTCCCTCTCTCTGTTTTTTGGGATCACCCTTGTTTGGATCTAATTCACAGCTCCAAGTTTTAATGTCTTGACTGTGGGAAAAGAATAGAAAAAAAATGGAAAGAAGGGAGGGAAAATAAATTTAAAAAAAAGAAAGGAAGGCAGGCAGGAAGGAAGAAGTAGTGAAGAAGAGAGATGGGAAGAAAGGAAGAAGGACTTAAAAGAAAAAAAATTTTAATTTAATAAAATGAAAAATATAAATAAATAAATGAAGGAATGAACAAGAAATAATAAAGGAAAGGGAGGGAGAAGGAATAAAAAAAGAAAGAAGGACAGAAAGGAAGATGGAAATAAAAAAAAAGTCTTCTGCTGGCTTTAAACTGATCAGGCCTGTTCTGGTCTTTCTGTCTGCGTCAGGCTGGGAAGGTATTGGTTTCATTTTTCTCCCTTCCTGGGACACACTCTGCACTCTTTGCTATTGTCCAGCCTCCAGCCCAGTTCCTAGGTGCCCTTCTGGGCCCAGCCTAGGCCTTTAGTCCACCAGTTGTGCTGTCCTTGAGGTGCACCAATTAGGGGCAACTTACACACTGCCTTCTTGCTGTTTGCTGGCTTAGAAGCTAAGGACTCTCAGCGCCCCTTCCGGGTTGTTTAGCCCCCACCACTCAGTCAAGTATTTCTGTGGACTGTAGCTCCCCTCTGCGAGGCACCTCCGCCAATCTCCTACTGAGCCAGTTGGCTCTGCAGGGCTCCAGGCACAGGGGTCGGCTGGGAGGCACTTCATCCCTGGTGCTCCAGGAGTGAGCTCCGCGGACCTGTGTACACCATTGCCAGTGCTTCTGGAGTGTACGCAGGCAGACCACCCTGGGCTGCGGATCTCTGGGCACACACCAACCCCGGGGCTTTGGTGGGCAGGAGTATAGGAGGCAGACGGCTGCTATGGAGAATTCCCCAAACAGCCGTGGAGTGCCTCTCTTTTTCTATTTTTCTTTATTTTTTAAAGGCTTTTATTTATTCATTTCTAGAGAGAGGGGAAGGGAGGGAGAAAGAGAGGGAAAGAAACAGCAATGTATGGTTGCCTCTCACATGGCCCTCACTGGGGACCTGGCCTGGAACCCAGGCATGTGCACTGACAGGGAATCGAACTGGGAACCAGAGGTTCCCAGCCCGCGCTCAGTCCACTGAGCCACACCAGCCAGGGCTCTATTTTTCTTTTTGAAAAATTCTTCCTATTTAAGCCCACCAGCCCAAACAAGAACCTGGCCTCTCACACAGCCCAGCCTCGCTCTCTCCCAAGAATCTTGCAGCAGTCCTGGCAGGCGCCAGGCCTGGGGCTGCCACCTGTCCTGGTCCCCCGCGCTGGTCCTGGGGACCTTATTGTACCAAAGCACTCTCCTTACCATCTGATCATTCAACGTCCCCTATAATTATGGTCTCCAATCTTCATATATGCTGGAATACTGTTGGTTGTTCTCTCTGTTCCTCAGAAGATCGGCTAGGTGTTTCAACAGTGGGCAGGGGGAAGTGGACTCCACTCCCACCTATCTTGCAGCCATCTTTGATCACTCTCTTCATTTTTTTGAATTCTTGTTTTTTCATTTTGTGCAGGTTGGATGTTTATTTCTTCCTTGTGTTCCAAATCATTGCTTTGAGTCCTGGCTTCCTTCCTGTCACTGTTGGTTCCATGAATATTTGTTTTATTTCATTTTGGGTATCTTTCATTTATTTTTTTTCCTTTTTCAACGAAGCTCAATCAGTTCTGTGAGCATTTTGTTTACCAGGGCTTTAAATTCTCCATCAGATAGGTTGGCTATCTCCTCATCGCTTAGTTCTCTTTCTGAATCTTTGCTCTGTTCTTTCATTTGGGCCATATTTCTTTGTCCTGGTGTACCTGTTAAGTCATAAGGGGGCAAGGCCCTGGGTATTCATCAGGGCAGGGCAACCCTCCTTGCTGTGTTGTGGCACTGCCTGTTGGGGAGGGGCCAGAGAGGGAACAATGCAGCTCACCTGTTCAGCTCTAGCCCACTTTCAAGGAACTCCCGTGTGAGACTGTAGACTATCGCAGCAACCATGAGTCCACAGTCAGCTCTGTCTCAGTTTCCTGTTCAGCCAGTCCTACACATACAGTCTGCCACCTCACTACGGTTTCTCTCAGCTGGCCCTGCCCATGCGGTCCTTAGCCTCACGGTGGGTTCTTACCGGTCTGGTTCTGTTTGACTGTTTCTTTAATTCCTTGGTTGTTGGCATTCCATGCAGTTTGATTTCCTGGCACTTTTGGTTGTTTATTGATTTTATATTGGTTGTTATCCTCCTTTTGGCTATGCAAGGAAGCAAAGGGTTTCTACCTATGCCTCCATCTTGTCCAGAACCCTCTAATTTAATCTTTATTGTATTATTTCCCATTACCATTTAGTCCTGGTATACTCCTCTCCCCCCAGCAATCACCATACTGTTGTCCATGTCTATGAGTGCTTTTTCCTTTTTTGCTCAATCCCTCCACCTCTTAACCTCCCCTCACCCCTAACTGTCACCATGCTGTTCATAATATTTAACTTTTAAGTAAATGATGTCTCAAACAATCTGATCCAAGACCCAAACAAACCACATGAACTAGTAAGCCATATAAGATGCAGTTAATTATTTTACTTTGGCTACTTCATTCTAGTATTATCACTACTCTTCATATGTTTAGATATCATTGTAAAATCAAAATCAAAGGAAACTCACTGATATGTAATGGCATTGCTGAATAAATATTTTGGATGATATACAGGGATGAAAGAAAAAAGAGCAAAAAAAACCTAACAGTCTATTTCATTGATGCCTATTCATCAAGCTTGTGTTTTCATCAGTTCTCAGTTATGCAAAGGGATCCATTACTATCTACACACTTCTTGAAATCACATCATATTCAATAACTCATATTTCTGTCACTGCTTTTGAGGAGCTTTTACCATTATTCAGTCTCAACCAAAGTATCACACTATCCCATATTTTCTTATCTATTATATAAGTAGCCACAAACTGGGTATTAGATTTCACTCTAGAAGACACTTGGTTAATCATGTATTCTAGTATATGTTATGCAGTTACAGGCTGTATGTCCCATCTGTCAATAATGGAATCATTATAACTAATGAGGTTAAAAGGCATTGATTTTCTTCTTAAATGGCAAACAGTTTTCAAAGTAGCTGTCTACTAGATTTAACAAGAATCTGGTACACACAGCAAATGCATTATTTTAGCACTTGGCTTGTATAAGAACCCCTTAGAGTTTTTAAGACATTATTAAGGACTGACAAGTAAATTCTCAAACTGGACGTAAGAAATGTAGGTAAAATCATCCTCTTTAACAGGACTGTTTTGTGTATAACTGTGTGTGTGTAGTAACATAGTTAAAACAAAAATATTTTGTGTTCCTAACATTACTATTAACAAGTGATGCCTTAAAATTCAAAGATGTGGGCTTCTGGCCAAGATGGAAGTCCACATGCTGTGCCTCCTCGCACAACCAAAAGATGGAAAACAACAATTTAAAAACATGAAACAACCAGAATTGACAGAAAAATGAACTTTATGGAAGTCCGACAACCAAAGAGTTAAAGACATGTTCACCCAGACCAGTAAGCGAGGTGGAGATGGGCGCGAGGCCAGATGGCGGTTTGTGAAGCCCAGTGCACAACACTGAAAGAGGCCAGGGGGGACCGCGGCTGGTGGACCCGAACCCAGCAGGACCAAGACTGGTGGAGCAGACAGTCCCGCATTCTCATGCAGATAAACCAGGAGAAAGAGTTGAGGAGTGGAGCAGACTGCAAAGCCCAGGGGCCCAGCAAGGGGAAATAAAACCTCAAAACACCCATTGAAAACACCTGTGGGGGGTTAGGTGGCAGCAGGAGGAACTCCCAGCCACACAGGGGAGTTTGTTGGAGAGACCCACAGAGTCCTAGAACAAGCCTGCCTGTGTGGGAATCAGCAACAGAAGGGCCCAATTTGCTTGGGGTAGCGAGCAGAGCAAGCGCCATTGTGCCCTCTCATACCCCTTTCCCACAGACAATGTCACAACGCAACGACATGGGTTACCCTGCCTTGGTGAACACCTAAGGCTCCACCCCCTTATACGTAACAGGTACACCAAGAGAAAAAAAAATGACCCCAATGAAAGAGCAAATCAAAACTCGAGAATAAATACAACTAAGCCACAAAGAGATAGCCAGCCTATCAGATGTATAGTTAAAAACACTGGTAATCAGGATGCTCACAGAATTGATTGAATTTGGTCACAAATTAGATGAAAAAATGAAGGATACACTAACTGAAATGAGGAGAAATGTGCAGGGAACTAATAGGGATGGGAAGGAAACTGGGACTCAAATCAATGGCGTGGACCAGAAGGAGGAAAAAAACATTCAACCCAAAAAGAATAAAGAAACAAGAATTCAAAAAATGAGGAGAGGCTTAGGAACCTCTGGGACATCTCTAAATGTTCCAACATCCAAATTATAGGGGTGCCAGAAGGAGAAAAGGAAGACCAAGGGATTGAAAACTTATTTGAACAAATAATGAAAGAGAATTTCCCCAGTCTGGCGAAGGAAATAGACTTCCAGGAAGTCAGAAAGCTCAGAGAGTCCCAAAGAAGTTGGACCCAAAGAGGAACACGCCAAGACATATCATAATTACATTACCCAAGACGAAAAATAAGGAGATACTTTTAGAAGCAGCAAGAGAAAGGGAGAGAGTTACCTACAAAGGAGTTCCCATAAGACTGTGAGCTGATTTCTCAAAAGAGACCTTGCAGGCAAGAAGGGGCTGGAAAAAAGTATACCAAGTCATGAAAGCCAAGGACCTACATCCAAGAATACTCTATCCAGTAAAATTTTCATTTAGAATTGAAGGGCAGATAAAGTGCTTCCCAGATAAGGTCAAGTTAAAGGAGTTCATCATCACCCAGCCTTTCTTATATGAAATGTTAAAGGGATTTATATAAGACATGAAGGGTTATCAACAGAGGAGTAGGAAGTGGAGAGAGGAGGAAAAGGTACAAAGAATAAGTAGCATAAATGGTAGGTAGAAAACAGACAGGGGGAGGTTAAGAATAGTGTAGGAAACGTAGAAGCCAAAGAA
>PVJI01022222.1:0-25660 GCA_004026765.1 Micronycteris hirsuta
GGGGAAGGGAGGGGGGAGGGGAGAGGCTGCAAATAACTGTAATTAAAAAAATTTAAAAAAAAAGAAAACAAGAGAACACACACAGAAAAAAAGAACATAATTTCAAATGCTTGCTGAAAAGAGAATGAATAATATTTAATTAAATTTCATTTCGCAGGTATGAAAACCAAAACATCAAATTGATGCAATTTCACGCTGGTGACCTAAAATATATGTTTTTCTGAAAACAAACATATATTTGTTATTATTTTTTTAAAGATTTTATTTATTTATTTTCAGATAGAGGAGAAGGGAGGGAGAAAGAACAATGTATGGTTGCCTCTCACATGGCCCTCACTGGGGACCTGGCCCGCAACCCAGGCATGTGCCCCGACTGGGAATCAAACCGGGACCCTCTGGTTCCCAGCCCGCGCTCAATCCACTGAGCTACACCAGCCGGGATATTTGTTATTATTTTTATATTTTATAAAATGAGAATGGACCCTTCCCTGGCAAATGCCTAAGGCCCAACCCCCTTAAAACATAACAGGTACCAAGACAAGGAAATATGACCCAAATCAAAGAACAGATCAAAACTCCAGAAAAAGAACTAAGTGACAAGGTGATAGCCAACCTATCTGATGCAGAGTTCAAAACACTGGTAATCAGGATGCTCACAGAACTGGTTGAGCTTGGTCACAATATAAAGCAAGAAATGAAGACTACCCAAAGTAAAATAAAGGAAAATATATAGGGAACCAACAGTGAAGGGAAGGAAACTGGGACTCAAATCAATCATTTGGAACAAAGGGAAGAAATAAACATCCAACCAGAACAGAATGAAGAAACACGAATTAAAAAAAAAAATAGGAGAGGCTTAGGAAACTCTGGGACACCTTTAAATAAGTGCTCTACCATCCAAATCTTAGGGGTTCCAGAAATAGAAGAACAAGGGCAAGAAGTTGAAAACTTACTTGTACAAACAATGAAGGAAAACTTCCCCAATCTGGCAAAGGAAATATACTTCCAGGAAGTCCAGGAAGCCCAGAGAGTCCCCAAAAATTGGACCCAAGAAGGAACACACCAAGGCACATAATAATTACATTACCCAAAATTAAAGATAAAGATAAAATCTTTTTTTTACCAAGAAAATATTTATTGATGACTTCATTTTGTAAATATGTATGTTTTTTTGAAAGGTTCAGTGATTGTAGAATTTGTAATAGTATTTTAAGTTATAGTATTATTTTTATATAATATTTTTATTTATTTATATTTTTTATTATAAAATATATTTTATTGATTATGCTATTACAGTTGACCCATTTCCCCCCTTTATTCTCCTCCACCACCATCCCGCCATTGTCCGCCCTTTAGTTTTTGTCCGTAGGTCATACACATAAGTTCTTTGTCTTCTACATTTCCTATACTATTATTAACCTTTGCCTGTCTGTTTTCTACCTACCATTTATGCTACTTATTCTCTGCACCTTTTCCCCCTCTTTCCCCCTACCACTCCCCTGTTGATATCCCTCCTGTCTTATATAAATCCTTTTAACATTTCATATAATAAAAGCTGGGTGATGATGAAATCTTTGAACTTGACCTTATCTGAGAAGCACTTTATCTGCTCTTCCATTCTAAATGATAGTTTTGCTGGATAGAGTATTCTTGGATGTAGGTCCTTGACTTTCATGACTTGGAATATTTCTCTCCAGCCCCTTCTTGCCTGCAAGGTCTCTTTTGAGAAATCAGCTGACAGTCTTATGGGAATTCCTTTGTAGTTAACTGTCTCCTTTTCTCTTGCTGCTTCTAAGATTCTCTCCTTATCTTTAATCTTAGGTAATGTAATTACGATGTGTCTTGGTGTGTTCCTCTTTGGGTCCCACTTCTTTGGGACTCTCTGAGCTTCCTGGACTTCCTGAAAATCTATTTCCTTCACCAGTTTGGGGAAGTTCTCCTTCATTATTTGTTCAAATAAGTTTTCAATCCCTTAGTCTTCCTCTTCTCCTTCTGGCACCCCTATGACTCAGATGTTGGGACGTTTAAAGATGTCCTGGAGGTTCCTAAGCCTCTCCTCAGTTTTTCAAATTCTTGTTTCTTCATTCTTTTCTGGTTGGATGTTTTTTCTTTCTGCTGGTCCATTCCATTGATTTGAGTGCCAGTTTCCTTCTCATGCCTATTGATTCCCTGCAGATTTTCCCTCATTTCCTTTATATTATCCTTCATTTGTTCAACTACTTGTGACCATCTTTCTTCCAATCCTGTGAGAATCCTGATTACCAGTGTTTTGAATTGTGTATCTGATAGGTTGGCTATCTCTTCGTCACTTAGTTGTATTTTTTCTGGAGCTCTGGTGTATTCTTTCATTTGGGACATTTTTTTCTCAGTGCACCTGTTACTTTAAGGGGAAGAGCCTTAGGTGTTCACCAGGTTGGGGTAACCCATGTCGTTGTGTTGTTACACTATCTGTGGAAGTGGGGAAACCCACGTTGTTGTGTTGTGATGCTGTCTTTGGGGGCAGCATCTGAGAGAACAATGGCACTTGCTCTGTTCTCTGCACTTCTCCAGCTACCCACAAGCAAGTTCAGCCCTTCTTTGCTGGCTCTGGGGTGAGTGGGCAGGCCTGCACAGTTCCAAGTCCCTGTGGGTCTCTCCAATGAACTCTCCTGTGAGGCTGGGAGTTTCTCCTGCTACTGTCTCAACCCCAACAGGTGTTTTCAATCGGTGATTTGAGGCTTTATTTCCCTGCATTGGTGGGCCACACAGTCTGTTCCGCTCCCAGCTTTTCCTCCTGGTTTATCTGTGTGTGAATGAGGGACCACCTGGTCTACCAGTCTCAGCCCCGGTTTCGCCAAGTGCGCCCGCTGCATTTTGGCCAGGCGCACCCACACAGGCCTCTTCGGGCAGCTGGAGCATTGCCAGTGCCACTCCACAAACCGTGTCTTGCCGAGTGAGCTCCACCCGGCTCCGCCCTGCTTACTGGTCTGGATGAACGTGTCTTCTTTAACTCCTTGGTTGTTGGACTTCCACTCAGTTCAGTTTTCTGTCAGATCTGGCTGTTTTTGTTTTTTAAATTGTTTTTCCTCTTTTGGTTGTGCGAGGAGGCACAGTGTGTCTACCTACGCCTCCATCTTGGCTGGAAGTAAAAAAGATAAAGATAAAATCTTAAAAGCAGCAAGAAGAAAGAGAAGAGTTACCTACCAAGGAGTGCCCATAAGACAATCAGCTGATTTCTCAAAGGAAACCTTACAGGCAAGAAGGGGCTGGAAAGAAGTATTTGAAGTCATGAAAGGCAAGGACCTACATTCAAGATTACTCTATCCAGCAAAGCTGTCATTTAGAATGGAAGGACAAATAAAGTTGTCCCCAGATAAGATCAAGTTAAAGTAGTTCATCATCACCAAGTCATTATTATAGGAAATGTTAAAGAGACTTATGACTTATCTAAGAAATAGAAGATCAAAGACTATGGACAGTAAAATGACAAGAAACTTAGAACTATCAACAACTGAACCTAGAAAACAAAAACTAAGTAAACAGCTAGAATAGGAACAGAATCAGAGAAATGAAGATCACATGGAAGGTTTTCAGTGGGGAGGGGGAGGGAAAGAATGAGGGAGAAGGTACAGAGCATAAGAAGCATAATTGATAAGCATAAAATAGGGGGAAATGTTAAGAATGTTACAGGAAACACAGAAGCCAAAGAACTTATATGTATAACCCATGGACATGAACTAAAGGCTGGGGGTGGGGGTTGGAGGGCTGGGGGATTCAGGTGGAGGGGGGATAAAGAGGAGAGAAAATGGGACCACTGTAATAGCATAATAAATAAAATATACTTAAAATTAAAAAAAATGAGGATGGAAAGGAGAATGCATCACTTTGTGACTTCAATGGCAATGGTTAGCATAACATATATAGCATTATAAAATATTTTGTCACATAATGAGCGTACAATTTAAAGCAAAGATATAACTGTGTGACCTTGGGCATGTCAATTAACCTTCCAGGTGCTCAGTTTCCTCATCTATAAAATAAATTAATGGATTTATTTTATTATTTATGCTCTTAGGTCTATTATTTTATGGTTTTAGACAACATATTTCAAGATTACTTGCAGTATGGCAATGAGTATATGATGTGAGTTCTGAGTATGTGGTATCTTGTTAGTAATCAACTGGTACCTTTTGGGGGCACCTAAGTGTATATTAAATATATGTAGCTTTTGACTTGGGTAGATGACATTTGTGATCTATTTACTGAGAAACCAAATGGTTCTATATCTAGGATAAAAAAAATTCAGTATTTTCCAGCTGACTAATGATATTGAGGGAAAGTGAATTTGAAGAAAATTTTTAAAATTATTTTTAGCAATTACTATTATTATTATTATTAAACTTATTTTTATTATTTATTATTTATTTATTTTTTAAATTTAATTTTATTTTTGTTCAATTACAGTTATTTGCATCCTCTCCCCTCCCCTCCTCCCTTCCCCTCCAGCCCCCCTCTTCCCCCAGCCTCCCTCCTCCTCCTTAGTTCTGTCCATGTGTCCTTTACAGTGGTTCCTGAAACAGTGGTAAACTTATTTTTAAAGAATTCTAAGTTCAGCCCAGCTGGTGTGGCTCAGTGGATTGAGCGCTAGCTGGGAACCAGAGGGTCCCGGTTTGATTCCCGGTCGGGGCACATGCCTGAGTTGCAGGCCAGGTCCCCGGTGGGGGCCATGTGAGAGGCAACCATACATTGCTCTTTCTCCCTCCCTTCTCCTCTCTCTAAAAATGAATAAATAAAATCTTTAAAAAAAAGAGTTCTAAGTTCAGGAGTAGATTGAGACTCAGGTAAAGTAGGGCCAGCAATTGCTTTATGAATAGGCAGAAGAAGGTATCTTTTCTCATTCTTTCTTTCCCCTTTATTCACCCCCCTTTACTCCATGGAACCACCCTCCCAAAAAAGGGTTTTGTCATTAAATATAATTTGTGATTCAAAGTCATTGTAAACAATTGTTGCTCTTAAGCACAGACACTTGGTTACTTTTTAAAGTGTGTAAAATTTTAACACATGAACGTAGAAAGACATATAAATTTTTACCAAGTAATATAAATCACTTGCAAATCTTCTAGTGTCCTAGGTTAATGAGATTAAAGAGCCATGAGATGAGGAACTTATTCCCCAAATACCAACCCAGAATTATAAGACAGACAACATTGTGGCAATTCTTTCCACATGTGTGTAAACATGCAGTTCCGGAATTTACGTGTTTTGAGTGCAGCTCTGTGTGATTCCCGTGTGGACAAGCGTGGATCATGTCAGTGGAAAAGGAATTCTCTAAAGGGAATTTGGAAAATTGTTTCTTAAAAAATTCTCTCACTTGCTGAGCCTCTTCCTCCCAAAGTCAGGAAGCTTAAGTTAATGAATCACTGCCTCTATGTTTTATGGTCCTAAAACTTAACAGCCCTAGTTAGCTTACCCTAAATTTACTTGTCTCCTTTTTAATGTATACTCTGGTTCTGTCTGCCACCGGACCTGAATTTACATCCTAATGCTCTGTTAATGAGTAATCCTACCCCTGTTCTGCATAAGTCCATGAATAATCAATCCAATGTAAATATGTCCTAAAGCTTCTAATAAAAACCGCGGCTAAGCTATCCATGAGGCCTTTTTCCAAGATGGAGGAAAAGACCCGTGGCTGCCAGATTCTATTCTCAAAGCGTGTTTCTGGGTAAATTTGATTCACGCCTCAGGGTACGGTTCCCCAAGGATTTCGCAGGAATGAAATCCCAACATCACAACATTGATTTGTCTAGTTTAATCAAAACATTTTTCCTAATGAATGAATAAAATTACTTATTCAAAAACATCTTTCCCCCCACCAAGTCTTTTTTGAAAAACAAAATCTCTATCATTATTGGACTATACACTTCATGAAAATAGAAATTATCCCAATGTATAAAGAAATACACAGAGAATATCTGTGTGTAAGATAAGATCTTCCATAATGAGAATCAGTTTTTAAGAAATGTAGTTTTCTCATGTAATGACAACCTAACATAAATGTTCAGAGCTTGGCATTTTATGTAGCACACTGAGCATATAGGTCTTAAAGCTAAGAGATACATTATATAAAATAGATTACATTTATGTATCTTTAACACATAAAATAGCTATAGAGATGTGTTCTTGAACCCAAAAGAGTCAACAGATAGAGCCCAAAGGACATAGAAGCAATCTGAGAATATTTTTCAAGGATATTCTATAGAAATATCTAAGGGGGCTACAAACCTCTACCAAAAGACTGGGAGAAAAAGAATGAGTTGCTATGAGGTCAAGAGTATATACTGAGGGTGAAGGTGGAAGAGTAAGGTATTGCTGGAAGCATAAGAAATTGAGGTCAGTGCAGAATATCGGAGTTGACGTAGATCAGTGAAGAATGACAAGGTCTAGAGGGTTTCCATGGCAGGGGAGTGGAGTGAAGTGGAGATGAATGTCACAGGAGTTTTAGTTTTATGAACTACAAATGTAATGATGGCTGAATGGGCTGACTGTTCATGGGGATCTTTGTTAATTGAATGAATAGTTAGTGCCTATTCTGTGGAAAGTGTGGTGATATAGTTATAAATGAGGAAAACACAGTTCCTTACTTCACAGAATTTCTATTCTAGTGGAGAATACAGCCATTTAAACAAATAATTACACTAAAGTATAATGAGTGTTACTTCTCAGAAACCAAAGAAATACATTTAGCCAAGAGGAATCTATCCTCCTTGGGAGGCAAGGGTAATACGATTATCTTTACATGGCTTGTCTTTGCTCATTTTTCTATCATTTTTAGTATAAATAGCTTTTCGTTTGTAGACAAAAATAAAATAGACTCAGAGAAGTTAGGTCATATATCCAATGTTATATATACAGCTAATGAGTGGCAGAGCTAGGATTCAAAACCAGATTTGTCATTATTATAATTTCTTTATGGTTAGTTAAGACAATCACAGCTCATCTTTCTGGCTAATTACAACTAGAAAATATGGAGAAATACAAAAACTGTTTCTTGAGGACTCTAAAAAGTTAACAAAAGCAGTAAGATCATGGAGGGGTCCTTAAATGTTCCATAAAACTTGGAGATGTGACATGCATGGGGGTAAGTTTCCCACTTTTTTCCTTGTGATGCTTTGTGCCTAGAGTGAATCACAGTCACATAGTAATGTGGTGGTGACAGAAGCTAAAATGCTGATAGAAAGCTCATCAATTTCTGGCTACAGGAAAAATGGAAAGGAGCACCATGAAGCTGGACAATGTGAGAAAATCACAAAAAGGAGAAAGCTGGAGAAGAGGTTCCCTAATTCACAAGTCTTAGCTGAATCCCTGGCCTATGTTTGCACAGGATAGATCCTAAGAGCAGATCAAAGAGTTTGACAATGGAAGGGAGATTAGAATCATTCACACAGATCCAAATAAGCAGAGTAAATTATTAGAGAAAAAAATAAGAATATTTTAGCAAATTTGTTGAGGTATACTTTACATACTGTAAAATTTGCCTGCTTTTAAGTTTATAATTCAATATCTTCTGGGAAATTCAATAACTTGTACAATCACAACTACTGTTTAGTTTTTACCATTCCAATCACCCCAGTAAGGTCACTTGTTTCTGTTTATAGTTATTTCTGCCCTTAACCTTAGCCTCTGGAAATTACTAATCTACTTTCTGTCTCTATAGATTTGCATTTTTCTGGACATTTCATATGAATGGAATCATACAATATGTGATCTTTTTCATCTGACTTATTTCACAAAAACATAATATTTTTGAAGCCCATCCATATTGTAGCACATATGCACATTTTGTTCCTTTTTTAAGATAAAAATATTCCAATGTATGGCTATTTCACAGTCTAAACTAAGTTCGAACTACGAGCCATGTAAGGTAAGACAGAATTTATTGCCTAACCCTAACAGAATAATCATCTAATAAAACAAAAGCATCAACAGTCTTCAAAAGACGCAACTGCAAGGCCTCAGAGTCTAAACATAATTATAGTCATAATGTCTGAGAGACAATCTAAACTGGACATACTAAAAACCAGGGAAATATGACCTCCTCCTCCTCAAAGGAGAAGAGTCAGGAGATGTAAACCTTCAGAACACCCAGATGTTGGAATTATTAGGCAACATCCTTAAAACAGCAATTATACCTATGATCCATGGGATTAAGAAAAAAACATTTGAAATTAATGGATGAATACATGTTCTTAGAAGAAAAATAGAAAGTATCAAAAAGACATTTTGATGATGTTAATTTTTCCAATCCATGAGCATGGTACATGCTTCCATTTGTTTGTGTCTTCCTTCATTTCTTTCTTCAGTGTTGTACAGTTTTCTGAGTACAGGTCTTTTACCTCCTTGGTTAGGTTTACTCCTAGGTACTTTATTTTTCTTGTTCTTATAGCAAATGGGATTTTTTTCCAGATTTCTGTTTCTAATGTTTCATTGTTGGTGTACAAAAATGCCTTTGATTTCTGAATATTGACTTTGTATCCCTCTGGCCAAATTCACTTATTAGGTCAAGTTGTTTTTTGGTGGAGTCTATAGGATTTTCCAAGTGCACTGTCATGCCATCTGCAAACAACAACAATTTTGCTTCCTCCTTTCCACTTTGGATGCCTTTTATTGTTTTTTTTTTTCTTCTCTGATTGCTGTGACTAGGACTTCCAACACTATGTTGAACAAGAGTGGTGAAAGCAGACATGTCTTGTTCCTGATCTTAATGGAAAAGCTCTAAGTTTTTGTCCATTGAGTATGATGTTGGCTGTAGGTCTCTCATATATGGCCTTTATTAGGTTGAGGAATGCTCCCTCTATTCCCCCTTTTCTGAATGCTTTTATCATAAATGGATGCTGACCTTATCAAATACTTTTTCTGCACTTGTTGATATGATCATGTGATTTTTGTCTTTCCTTTTGTTTGTGTGATATAAAACATTTATTGATTTGAAAATATTACACCACTCTTGCATGCCTGGGATGAATCCCTCTTGATCATGGTGTATGCTATTTTTAACATGTTGCTGAATGTGGTTTGCCAATATTTTGTTGAGGATTTTAGAGTCTATGTTCATCAGTGATGTTGGTCTGAAGTTTTCTTTCTTTGTTATGTCTTTATCTGGGTTTGGGATTCGGTTGAAACTGGCTTCATAAAAAGAGTTTGGGAGAGAAAATGGCAGCAGAATAGGAGGGAGTGGGGTCAGCTTCCTCCTGCCCACTGGTGAGACACCTGGCCAATTTTCTGAGGAGCAGAGCGATCACCCAGCTGTACTCCAGCATATAAGAAGATTGGTGACCAAGATTACAGGGGACATTGAAAGATCGGACGGTAGGGAGATTGCTTTGGAATGA
Organism: Micronycteris hirsuta; assembly: GCA_004026765.1. NCBI lineage: Eukaryota > Metazoa > Chordata > Mammalia > Chiroptera > Phyllostomidae > Micronycteris > Micronycteris hirsuta. The sequence continues at coordinate 9,369 of PVJI01022222.1, forward strand.
AGGGGTCCCTCGGGACCAGCGAGGGAGCAGGGAGGGCTGCAGCCACAGACCTGGCAGCTGCTGGGTCTGTTGCAGGATCCTAGGGAGGGAGCCGGATTGGGATGTGTGAGTGGCCAAAATAGGCACTCTGCGGCTATTTGGAGAGGCACTGTCCCCAACAGTCTGGAGATTGGTGCGCACCTGGGGATCGGACTGTGGCGGCTGGTGCTCCCAGCAAGAGGAATTGGAGATTGCACTAACCTGGAGACCCGAGGCCTTTTGCTGCCCACTCAAGAAGAGCTGGGAACAGCTTGCAACCAGAGGCTCCGGGGCCGGGCGCACCTTGTGAAGCCAATGAAGGGCAACTAGGGACGGTGTGCAACTGGTGATCTGTGGGTCACACATGTCCACTTCAAATATACCAGGGACAGTGCACAATCGGGCACCCAGGCTGGTTGTTCACAGGCGCTGAATCCAGGGACAAAAGGGGGTGGAGAACACAGATGCACGGAGCCCACACCCGGAGGGCGGGGGACAAAGAGCTGACAACCCAGCCCCTGCACACAGAGTTCTGCAGGGTAGACTGGCTCTGTGGGAGAAAGGCAGAGGAGCCCCATTGAGCCCCATTGAGGTGAGCCGCAGTCCTCAGAAACTCTTGACTCAGTGTGGGGGCCAGGCTGCCCAGAAGGGGTGCGAGAATTCCTAGCAAGTGGGCTGGAGGCAGGATGGCAGAGAAGAGTGCATCTCAGGAAGGGAGAAAAGGAAAGCGGATATCTTCCCAGCCTGACGTAGACAGGAGGACCAGGAGAGCAAGCCTGACCAGATACTTTTAAAGCCAGCCAGCAGAAGTTTTTTTGTTTTTTGGTTTTTGTTAGTTTGTTCATTTCCCCCCACCCTTCTTCCTATCTGTTCTTCTTTATTTTTTTTAATTCCTTCTTCCTTCCTTTCATTTAGTATTCCTAGTCTTCTCCTCTTTTTATTCCTTAGTTTTCTATTTTTTTTATTTTTCTTTTTTTGATTTTCTCCCTTCCCCCCTCTTCTTTATCCACAGGTGAGACATTAAAACTTGCAGCTGTGAAGAGAATAGAGTTGAACAAGGGTCAGCCCCAAAAACAGAGATAGTGACACAAAATTAACTTTGCTGCTCCAGAGAACTTGACAGATCAATTTAAGAAACAGAGGCTAACAAGAAGAGTCTCACAAAAAATGGGAAGACAAAGAAACAATCCCAAAATGAAAAGAAAGGAGGAAGCCCCAGAAAGCATGATAAATGAAACAGAGGCAAGCCGACTACCTGATATTGAGTTGAAATCATTGGTTGCCAGGAATCTCAAGAAGCTTGATGAGCTCGCAGAAAATTACCAGAAACTATAGGGAAACTATAATGAACTCACTGCAAATTATGTCAACATGAAAAAGTAAATAGAAACTATCCACAAGGGCCAAGGGGAATTGAAGAATACAATATCTGAACTGAAGAACACAATAGACGGAATCAAAAGCAGGCTCGATGAGGCAGAGGATCGGATCAGCCAGATGGAGGACAAAGTAGAAAAAAACACCCAAAAAGAGCAGGAACAGGAAAAGAGACTCAGAAAGAATGAAGTGGTATTAAGAGAAATGCAGGACAACATGAAACATAATAATATTCGTATAATAGGGATACCAGAAGAAGAAAAAGAAGAGCAAGGGATAGAAAACCTGTTTAAAAAAGTAATGATGGAAAACTTCCCTAAACTGGTGAGAGAAAAAGTCACCCAAATCCAGGAAATACAGAGAGTCCCTATCAAAAGGAACCCTAACAGGCCCACTTCAAGACACATCATCATTAAAATGGCAAAATTCCAAGACAAAGAGAGAATCTTAAAGGCAGCGAGGCAGAAACAGGAAGTGTCATACAAAGGAGCCCCGATAAGGGTAGCAGCTGACTTCTCAATGGAAACACTCCAAGCCAGAAGAGAATAGCAAGAAATATTCCAAGTAATGAGAACCAGAGGCCTGCAACAAAGACTACTCTACTCAGCAAGGCTCTCAATCAAGATAGATGGCCAAATAAGGAGCTTCCAAGACAAAAGAAGTCTAAAAGAATACACCTCCACCAAACCAGCTCTGCAAGAGATGCTAAAGGGACTGATTTAAGGTAAGGAAGGGAAAGAGAGAGAGAGAGGAACACATGTACAAAAAAAATGGCAATGAATATGTACCTATCAATAATAACCTTAAACGTAAATGGATTAAATGCTCCTATTAAAAGACATAAAATAGCGGAATGGAAAAAAAAGCAAGACCCACACATATGCTGCCTACAAGAGACCGACCTCAGGACAAAAGACTTACACAGACTGAAAGTGAAGGGCTGGAAACAAGTTTTCCAAGCAAACAGACAAGAAAAAAGAGCTGGGGTAGCAATACTCATATCAGACAAAATAGACTTCCAAAAAAGGGCCATAAAGAGAGATCCAGAAGGACACTTCATAATAATCAAGGGAAGAATCCACCAAGAAGACATAAACATTGTAAATATATGCACCCAACACAGAATCATTTGTATTTCTGTGGTACCAGTTGTAATCGCTCCCTTTTCGTTTCTGATTGTGTTTATTTGTGTCCTCTTTTTTTTTCTAGATGAGTCTGCTTAAAGGCTTGTTGATTTGTTTATTTTTTCAGACAACGAACTCCTGGATTTATTGATACTTAGAATTATGCTTTTAGTCTCTATGTCATTTAATTCTTCTCTGATCTTAATTATTTCCTTTTTTCTACTTGCTTTGGGCTGTATTTGTTGTTGTTTCTACAGTTCTTGTAAGTGTAGTGTTAGGTTGTTTATTTAACATATTTTTATCTTTATTAGGTAGGCCTGTATCGCTATGAACTTTCCTCTCAGGACTACCTTCCGTGTGTCCCTTAAGTTTTGGATTGTTGTGAGTTCATTTTAATTTGCTTCAAGAAACTTTTTGATGTCTTCCTTAATGTCATTATTGACCCATTCATTGTTTAATAGCATGCTATTCAATCGTCATGAGTTTGAGTGTTTTTTCGTTGAGGTTTGTTTCTATTTTCAGGCTCATGTGGTTGGAGAAAATGCTTGATATGATTTCAATTTTCTTGAATTTGTTGAGGCTTGTTTTGTGTCTTATTGTGTGATCTATCTTTGAAAATAATCCTTGTGCATTTGAAAAAAAATGTGTATTTTGCTTCTTTGGGATAAAAGGCTCTATATATATTGGTTAAGTCCATTTGATCTAGGACATTGTTCAGTGCTGTAATATCTTTGTTGATGGTTTGTTTGGGAGATCTATCCATTTTTGACAGTGGGGTGTTAAAATCCTCTACTAAAATTTTGTTGCTGTCAATATCTTTCTTGAAGTCTTTGAAGATTTTCCTTATGTATTTGGGTGCTCCTATGTTGAGTGCATATATATTTACAATGTTTATGTCTTCTTGATGGATTCTTCCCTTGAGTATTAGGAAGTGACCTTCTGGGTCTCTTTTTATGGTCCTTGTTTTGAAGTCTACTTTGTGTGATATGAATATTGCTACCCTGTCTATTTGCTTGGTGAAGGAAATATACATGCAAGTCCAGGAAGCACAGAGAGCTCTAAACAAAATGGATGCAAAGAGGACCGCAAAAAGACACTTTATAATTAAAAACTCAAAGGTTAAAAATAAACAAAGAATCTCCAGGAAGACAAAAAAAAATAAAAAATGGGCAAAAGACTTGAACAGACACTTCTCCAAGGAGGACATATAGAGGGCTCAGAGACATTTGAAAATATGTTCAGCATCACTGGCCATCAGAGACATCCAAATTAAAAGCACAATGAGATACCACCTCACATCAGTCAGAATGGCCATCATCAACAAAGCAAAAAACAAATGAAAGGATGCAGAGAAAAAGGAACCCTAGTGCACTGTTGGTGGGAATGCAGACTGGTGCAGCCACTGTAGAAAACAGTATGGGATTTCCTCAGAAAACTAAAAATGAAACTGCCTTTTGACCCAGCAATTCCACTACTGGGATTATATACTAAGAGCCCTGAAACACCAATCCAAAATAAACTATTCACTCCAATGTTCATAGCAGCACAATTTATAGTAGCCAAGTGCTGGAATCAGCAAATGAGTGGATCAAAAAACAATGGTACATTTGCACAACGGAATTCTACGCAGCAGAGAGAAAGAAAAAACTCATACCCTTTGCGACAGCATGGATGGACTGGAGAGCATTATGCTAAGTGAAGTAAGCCAGGCGGTAAGGGACAAATACCATATGATCTCACCTTTAACTGGAACAGAATCAACAAAAGAAAAATGCAAACAAAATATAACTAGAGACATTGAAATTAAGAACAATCTAACAGTAGCCAGAGGGGAGGTGGGAGCGGACAGTGGGGAGAAGGGTTCTCAAGAATTACTATAAAGGACACATGGAGAAAACCAAGGGGGAGGGTGGAAGCAAGGGAGGGAAATAGATTTGGTTGGGGTGGGAGGGATGGGGAGAAAATGCAGACAACTGTAATTGAACAACAATAAAGTAATTAAAGAAAGATAAAGAGAGAATACTAAAAGTGGTAAGAGAAAATCAGTTAGTTACCTACAGGGGAATTCCCATAACTGTCAGCCGATTTCTCAAAAGAAACTTTGCAAGCTAGAAGGGATTGGCAAGAAATATTGAAAGTCATAAAAAGCAGGGACCTACACCCAATATTGCTGTACCCAGCCAAGACATCTTGTAGAATTGAAGGGCAGATAAAGAGCTTTCCAGATAAGAAAAAAATAATGAGTTCATCATCACCAAACCATTATTATATGAAAAGTTAAAGGGACTTACTTTAAAAAAAGAAGATCAAAAGTATGAAAAATAAAATTACAATAAATACATATCTTTCAACAATTGAATCTAAAAAACAAAGAAAAGAAGAACAGAGACAGAATCATGGATACAGAGCATTTTGATGGTTGTCCGATGGAAGGGGAGTGGGGAGAGTGGGTAAAGAGGTGAGGGAATTAAAAAATACAAATACATATTTACACAATAGCCATGATAATTTAAAGTACAGTATAGGGAATGAATTAGCCAAAGAACCTATACACATGACCCATGGACATAAACAACAGTGTGGGGATTGCTTGAGGGAGTAGTAGGTGCTGGGTGGAGGGATAGAAAGGCAGGAAATTGGGACAACTGTAATAGCATAAACAATAAAGAATAATTTTGAAAAAGAAAGGACAAATGATTTAAAAATAAGGGTGTAAGCATCCACCTTATGAAACTAGTAAAGATGAGCAAATTAAATTTTAAAAACAGAAGGACAGAAATAGTAAAGATAAGAGCAGTAATCAGAGTGGGAAATATGGTGGCAAGACAGGTAGGAGCGGAGTCCACTTCCCCCTGCACATGGGTGAAACACCTAGCTGATCTTCTGAGAAACAGAGTGAACAGCCAACAGTACCCCAGCATATATGAAGATTGAAGACCAAAATTTCACAGGTCATAGGAAAATCAGCTGGTAAGGAGAGAGCTTCAGGACAATAAGGTCTCTGGGTCCAGTGCGGGGACTAGGGTGGCAGCAGACCCTGGGCCTGGCCCCAGCTGGGTCAGCAGCAGGGTCTTGGGAGAGAGTCAAGTCAATGGCTCCCTCCCCTGACAAACAAGGTTGGAGCAGCTCCAGGAGAGACCTGGTTGCTTGAAGCTGCAGGGAGGGGAAAAGGATGAAGTGCCAAACACACAGGGGCTTTGAGCACCCAAGGAGACTGTGTGCGCCAGCAGGGGAGGATTGTAAGTGGGGCCCTGCTGGGCCCTGACCTGGATATTCCCAAGTCTGGTTGGAAAATTGGGCTGAGTGAGAGGCCAGGCCCTTGCATGGAGTGGCAGGCTTGAGCACCAGCAATTTTTCCAAAAAGAAAAAGTAAAGAGACACAGGCAGCTGCTTGGGGAACACTCCTGTGGCAGCCCACAAGGCTCCTTCCCCATCCAACCATAGGGCGTCCCCACCTTGGCTCCGAGGGCCCCATGTGTAGCAGTTATTTCCACACGCATGTAAACACGCATGTTCCTGAGGATTTACGCATTTTGAGCACAGCTCCATGTGATTCCCATGTGGGCAAGTGTGGATCATGTCTGTGGAATAGGAATTTGGCAAAAATGTATCTTAAAAGATTCTGGCTTGCTGAGTCCTGTTTAATATATTATCCTGGTCCTGTCTGACACCGGACCTGAATTTACATCCTAATGCTCTGCTAATGAGTAAAACTATCCCTGTTCTGCTTAATCCCATGAATAATCAATCCAATGTAAATATGTCCTAAAGCCTCTAATAAAAACCCCGGCTGAGCTAGCCAGGAGGCCTTTTCCTGAGATGGAGGAATTGGTCCTGTGGCCCCGGACTCTCCTTTCTCCAAGTGTGTCTCAGTATGAGATTCTTTCACGCATCGAGTTGCGGTCACCCACGGGTTTCGGCAGGGACGAAATCCCCACGACACCCATGCTCACACCTGTACCTCCTGGGAGAGTGCACATGGAGGAACCAGGGATAGGGTGCACCAAGCAAGACCCTGTGCACATACCCGCAGCCCTGGGGACAGTGTGCACCCACTATAGGGCCAGTGGCTAATCGTCCTGCCACACACACAGGCCTGGGCCTGAGCATGCCTGACCCCTGCTACCCCAATGAAACAGCAGAGGAGGCCCACACCAGCATCCTTAGTGGCAGTCATGCAGCCATGGGTAAAAACCCTGCCCTGAAATCAGGGTGTCAGCAATCCCCAGAAAGACTTAACAACACTGGGGCAGCTGAACTAGCCTGAAGGGGCATGAAGAGCCCCTAGCATCTAGGACAACAAAGAGCTAGAAGCGGGTGAGTGAATTGCCCCTAATTGGTACTCTTCAAGGACAGCTCAACAGGTGGACACTAGGCCTAGGCTGGGCAAGGAAGGGCACTGAGGAACTGGGCCAGAGGCAGGTCGAGTGCCGCTCAGGAAGGGAGAAAAGAGAAACGAATTCCCGCCTCAGCCTGCTGCAGACATGAAGTCCAGCACACCTGGCTTTGCCAGTTTGAAGACAGCAGGAGGTTTTTGTTGTTATTGTTGTTTTATTTTGGTTGTTATTTTTTTAGTAATAATTCACACAAGTGGTACAATAAAATCAGAAATTGTGAAAAGACCAGAGTTGGACCCAAACAGGGGTCATCCCAACAGCTGAGACAGTGAGACAAATTTCACTTTGCTACTCCAGAGGACTTGCAAGATATTGTATGTTTGTGTTATTTCTTTTCATTATTCCTACATCTCACATTTTACTAGTATTTTTGTATTTCTCTTCTGTCTGTTCAGTCTTCTCTGCTTGACTCGTTGAATTGCATTGTTTGACTGGTTTCCCTTATTCTCGCATTCACAGTGTACTTTTAACTTACTATCTTTAACTTCACTTGTGCTCCATTAAGACACCACTCTAGGTTCTATACTTCCTAATCTTGTTTTCCAGATCACATAGAGTCTATCATATAATTGTTGCTCCATTATCATTGTAAATCATTGCTGTTCCATAAAATTGTAAATACTACATATCAGCCCCCACTCCCAGGTCTTAGCCCACTCCACTGTTTCCTGAACTTTACTACTTTTGTAGTTAAATCTATTCTCTCACACACTACACCTATTTTCTGTCCTTTACTCTCACTTTACCTCAAAATCTGACCTCCCACAAGCTCACTGCTTTCTAGATCCAACTCACAATCCTTCTCCCTGGCAACAAGAGTCTTACCTACTTCCCACACTTTCTGAAAAGTGACTAGTTGGATGAAATATACCTGTGAACACTATTGGTATCCAAAGGATCCCCTATCTCTTCTCTAAGGGTTGGTACATTTAATATCAAAGGCTATACTCCTGCTGTCTTAAATAATTTTGCCTTCCCCCTCCAACTGATCACAAAAAAGTGTAGGCAGAACCTGTGAACACCATGATACCTGCAGGAAGAGAAAACCCACCAACAAAGGAACCAACAACAGAAAAAAAAAACAGAAGAAGGTGAAAAAGAGAGTGGGACCCACACTAACCTCAATCCAGGACTGACCTGAAAATACAACCAATTGGTGGAGAAATTACCCACAACAAAAAACTGAACAAGAGTAAGAAAGAAGACTCAAAATCTTGCTCACACAGAAGAATCAACTTCAACACAACCTGTCCACACCTTCACAACAGAATACAAGGCATGGTGGATAGAGTGACCCTCAGTAAACCAGCTAGAGGAAAGGATCTACCAAAGAAAGATCCAACAACAATCAAAACACAAAGACATACAGAGAGCCAACATAAATGACAGTTCAAGACCAGTGAGCTCAGGAGATTAAGGAGACTGCACCACTGAATCTCACAGGCATACTACCATAGAATTTAATACTATAAGCACAGGGAGTCAGAATAGATCAATTTAAGAAACAGAGACTAACAAGAAGAATCTCAAAAACAATGGGAAGACAAAGAAATGATCCCCAAATGAAAGGAAAGGAGGAAGCCCCAGAAAGAACAATAAATGAAACAGAGACAAGTCAACTATAAGATACTGAGTTCAAAGTATTGGTCATAAGAAAGCTCAATGAGCTCACACAGAATTACCAGAAACTACAGGGAAACTACAATGAACTCACTAAAAAACTATATCAACATGAAAAAGGAGATAAAAACTATCAGCAAGTGCCAAGAGAAAATGAAGAATATAATTTCTGAACTGAAGAACACAGTAGAAGGAATCAAAAACAGGCTCGATGAAGCAGAGGATTGGATGAGCGAGCTGGAGGGCAAGGTAGAAAAAAACACCCAGAAAGAGCAAGAAAAGGAAAAGAGGCTCAGAAAGAATGAAGAGGGGTTAAGGGGAATGCAGGACAACATAAAACACAATAATATCCATATAATAAGGACACCAGAAGGAGAAGAAAAAGAAGGGAGAAAAAACCTGCTTGAAAAAGTAATGATGGAAAACTTCCCTAATCTGATGAGACAAAAAGTCACACAAATCCAGGAAGCACAGAGTCCCAATCAAAAGGAACCCAAAGAGGCCCACTTCAAGAAAAATCATAATTAAAAAGGCAAAATTCCAAGACAAAGAGAGCATCTTAAAAGCAGCAAGGGAGAAACAGGAAGGAACACACAAAGAAGGCACAATAAGGTTAGCAGCTGACTTCTCAATGGAAACGCTCCAAGCTAGAAGAGAATGGCAAGAAATATTCCAAGTAATGATAACCAGAGGCCTGAAACTAAGAGTACTGTACCCAGCAAGGTTCTCAATCAAGATAGAAGGCCCAATAAGGAGCTTCTCAGACAAAATAAGTCTAAAAATACACTTCACCAAACAAGCTCTGCACGAGATGCTAAAGGGACTGCTTTAAGGAAAGGAAGGAAAAAAGAGAAAGAGAGAGAGAGGAGCACAAGTACAAAAAAATGGCAATGAGAAACTTCCAGCCAAGATGGAGGCGTAGGTAGACATGCTGTGCCTTCTCGCACAACCAAAAAAGGAAAAACAACAATTTAAAAAACAAAAGCAGCCAGATCTGACAGAAAACTGAACTGAGTTGAATTCCGACAACCAAGGAGTTAGAGAAGACACGTTCATCCAGACCGGTAAGCTGAGTGGAGTCGAGTGGAGAGAACTCAGGAAGACGCGGTTTGTGGAGTGGTACCGGCAACGCTCCATCTGCCTGGAGAGGCCCGTGGTGGGCGTGCCTGGCCAAAACGCAGCAGACACACTTGGAGAAACTGGGGCTCAGACTGGTGGACTGGGCAGTCCCTCATTCTCGTGCAGATAAATCGGGAGGAAAAACTGGGGAGTGGAACAGACCGCGCGCCCCACCAACACAGGGGAATAAAGCCTCAAACCAACAATTGAATACACCTGTGGGGGTTGAGACAGCAGTGGGAGGAACTCCCAGCCTCACAGGAGAGTTCGTTGGGAAGATCCACAGGGACTTGGAACTGTGCAGGCCTGTCCACTCACCCCAGAGCCAGCAAAGAAGGACACAACTTGCTTGTGGGTAGATGGGGAAGTGTGGAGAACAGAGCAAGCACCAGTGTTCTTTCAGGTCCCGCCCCCACAGATAGTGTCACAACATGACGATGTGGGTTGCCCCACCCCCACAGTCAGCGTCACAGCACAAAGAAATGGGTTACCCACCCTGGCGAACATCTAAGGTTCTGCCCCTTAAAGTAACAAGTGCACTGAGAAAAAAAATGGCCCAAATAAAGAACACATCAAAGCTCCAGAAAAAATACAACTAAGTGATGAAGAGAAAGCCAACCTATCAGATGCACAATTCAAAACACTGGTAATCAGGATGCTCACAGGATTTGAAGAAAGATTGTCACGATTGTTGCAGTTACTTGAACAAATGAGAAGGGATTAGAAGGAAACTGGGACTCAAATCAACGGAGCGGAACGAAAAAAAGAAAAAAAACTTCTAAACAGAAAACAATGAAGAAACAAGTTTCAAACAACTGAGGAGAGGCGTAGGAACTTCCAGGACATCTTTAAACGTCCCAACATCCGAGTCATAGGGGTGCCAGAAGCAGAAGAGGAAGACCAAGGGATTGAAAATTTATTTGAACAAATAATGAAGGAGAACTTCTCCAAGCTGGTGAAGGAAATAGACTTCCAGGAAGTCCAGGAAGCTCAGAGAGTTTGAAAGAAGTTGGGCCCAAAGAAGAACACACCAAGACACATCATAATTACATTACCCAAGACTAAAACTAAGGAGAATCTTTTTGTTTTACTTTATTGTTGTTCAATGACAGTTGTCTGCATACTCTCACCTCCCCTCCCTCTCCAATCCCACCTCTGTTCCCTGCCTCCCTCCCAACCCTTGGTTCTGTCCATGTGTCCTCTATAGTGGTTCCTGAAAACCCTTTTCCCCATTGCCCCTCCCCCTCGCTATTGTTAGATTGTTCTTAATTTCAATGTATCTGGTTAAGTTTTGCTTACTTTTTGCTTTTGTTGATTATGTTCCAGTTAAAGGTAGGATCATGCAGTATTTGTTCCTCACCACCAGGCCTACTTCACTTACCATAATGCTCCCCAGTTCCATCCATGCTGTTGCAAAGGGTATAAGCTCCTTCTTTCTCTCTGCTGTGTAGAATTCCATTGTGTAAATGTACCATAGTTTCTTGATCCACGCATTTGTAGATGGGCACTTAGGTTGTTTCCAGCACTTGGATATTGTGAATTGTGCTGCTATGAACATTGGAGTGCAAAGGTTCTTTTGAATTGGTTTTTCAGGGTTCTTAGTATATAATTCCAGTAGTGGAATTGCTGGATCAAAAGGCAGTTCCATTTTTAGTTTTCTGAGGTAATTCCATACTGTTTTCCACAATGGCTGCACCAGTCTGCATTCCCACCAACAGTGCAGTAGGGTCCCTTTTTCTCCACATCCCCTCCAACAGTTATCTGTTGCTTTGTTGATGATGGCCATTCTGACTGGTGTGAGGTGGTATCTCATTGTGGTTTTAATTTGCATCTCTCTGATGGCTAATGATGTTGAGCATCTTTTCATATGTCTCTGGGCCCTCTGTTTGTCCTCTTTTGAGAAGCGTCTGTTCCTGTCTTTTGCCCATTTTTTAATTGCTTTTTTTGTTTTCCTGGAGTGGAGTCGTATGAGTTCTTTATATATTTTGGAGATCAAACCCTTATCTCAGGTATCATTGGCAAATACGTTTCCCCATACTGTTGGTTCTCTTTATATTTTAATACTGTTTTCTTTAGCCCCACAGAAGCTCTTTAAAAAACAAGGAGAGAGTCTTATAAACAGCAAGAGAAAAGGAGACAGTTACCTACAAAGGAATTCCCATAAGACTGTCAGCTGATTCCTCAAAAGAGACTTTGCAGGCAAGAAGGGGCTGGAGAGAAGATTTCCAAGTCATGAAAGGCAAGGACCTACATCCAAGAATACTCTATCCAGCAAAGCTATCATTTAGAAGGGCAGATAAAGTGCTTCTCAGATAACGTCAAGTTCAAGGAGTTTATCAACACCCAGCCTTTATTATATGAAATGTTAAAGGGATTTATATAAGGCATGGGGGGATATCAATAGGGGAGTGGTAGGGGTGGAGAGGGGGAAAAGGTGCAGAGAATAAGTACCATAAATGATAGGTAGAAAATAGACAGGGGGAGGTTAAGAATAGTATAGAAAATTTAGAAGAAAAAGTACTTATGTGTATGACCTATGGACAGAAACTAAAGGGCGGGGAATGGGGGGGTGGGGGTGGAGGGGAAGAAAGAGGTGAAAATGGGACAACTGTAATAGCATAATCAATAAAATATATTTTTAAAAAATGGTAATGAATAAGTACCTATCAATAATAAACTTAAGCATAAATGGATTAAATGCTCCAATCAGAACACATAGAATAGCTGAATGGATAAGAAAGCATGACCCACACATATGTGGCCTAAAAGAGAACCACCTCAGGACAAAAGACTTACATAGACTGAAAGTGAAGGGCCGGAAACAAATTTTCCAAGCAAAAGGACAGGAAAATAAAGCCGGGGTAGCAATACTTATGTCAGACAAAATACACTTCAAAAAAAGGGCCACAAAGAGAGACCAGAAGGGCATTTCATAGTACTCAAGAGAAGAATCCACCAAGAAGACATAAACATTTTAAATATATATTCACCAAACATAGGAGCACCCAAATGCATAAAGAAAATCTTGGAGGACTTCAAGAAAGATATTGGCAGCAATACAATTATACTAGAAAATTTTAACACCTCACTGTCAAAAATGGACATATCTCCCAAACAAAATATGAACAAAGATATTGTGGCATTGAACAATGCCCTAAATGAAATTGACTTCAATTATATATATGTCTTTCATCCCAAAGAATCAAAATACACATTCTTTTCAAATGCACATGGAACATTTTCAAAGATAGACCATATGATAGGACACAAAAGAAGCTTCAACAAGTTCAAGAAAATTGAAATCGTATCAAGTATTTTCTCTGACCACAAGGGACTGAAATTGAAAACTAATCCCAAGGAAAAAACCACAAAATACTCAAACTCATGGAGAATGAATAGCATGCTATTAAACAACGAATGGTTGAACAATGAAATTAGGAAAGAAATAAAAAAATGTCTTGAAACAAATGAAAATGAACACACAATGACCCAAAACTTACCAGACACAGTGAAGTCAGTCCTGAGAGGATAGTTCACAGTGATACTGGCCTACCTAAAAAAGATAGAAATATTTCAAACAAACAACATATCCCTATGCCTAAAAGAACTCGAGAAACAACAACAAAGACATCCCAGAGCAAGTAGAATGAAGGAAATAACCAAGATCAGAGAAGAATTTAATGACATAGACACCAAAAGCACAATTCTAAGGATCAATGAATCCAGGACCTTGTTCTTTGAAAATAGAAACAAAATTGACAAGTCTTTAAGCAGGCTCATCAAGAAAAAAAGAGAGAGGACCCAAAGAAATGCTATCAGAAATGAAAGAGGAGAGATTACAACAGATGCCACAGAAATACAAAGGATTGTAAGAAACTATTAGAAAGAACTGTATGCCAAGAAACTTGAAAACGGAGGTGAAATGGACAAATTTCTAGGAAAATATAATCTCCCAAACTCAATGAAGAAGAAGCAGAAAGCCTGAACCAACCAATAACAGCAGATGAAACTGAAGCAGTAATAAAAAAAATCTCCCGATGCACAAAAACACTGGATCAGATGGTTTCACAGGAGAATTCTACAAAGCATTTAAAAAAGAACTAACCCGTATCCTTCACAGACTATTCCAAAAAATCCAAAATGGTGGAAGGCTCCCAAACTCTTTTTATGATGGCAGCATCATCCTAATCCCAAAACCAGAAAAAGACACAACAAAGAAAGAAAACTTCAGGCCAATATCTCTGATGAACATAGACACTAAAATCCTCAACAAACTACTGGCAAACCGCATCCAGCAATACATTAAGAAGATCATACACCATGACCTAGTGGAATTCACCCCAGGGGTGCAAGGATGGTACAATATTCACAAATCAATAAGTGTAATACATCACATAAACAAAAGCAAAGACAAAAATCACATGATTATATCAATAGATGCCGAAAAAACATTCGATAAGGTATAGCATCCATTTATGATAAAAACATTCAGCAAATTGGGAATAGAGGGAGCATTCCTCAACATTATAAAGGCCATATATGAGAGATGTACAGCCAACATCATACTTAATGGGCAAAAACTTAGAGCTTTCCCACTAAGATCAGGAGCAAGACAAGGTTGTCCATCCACTATCACCACTTCTGTTCAACATAGTATTGGAAGTTTTAGCTACAGCATTCAGACAAAAAAGGAAATAAAAGCCATCAAAATTTGAAAGGAGGAAACAAAATCATCATTGTTTGCAGATGACATGATAATTCACATAGAAAGTCCTATAGACTCTGCCAAAAAATCTTCTCGACATAAGAAATGAATTTGGCAAAACAGTGGGATACAAAGTCAATATCCAAAAATCAAAGTCATTTTTGTATGCCGACAATGAAACATCAGAAGCAGAAATCAGGAAAAAAATCTCATTTGATATAGCAACAACAACAACAAAAATACCTAGGAATAAACAACACCAAGGAGGTAAAAAACCTGTACTCAGAAAACTGCATAACCCTGAAGAAAGAAATCATGGAAGACACAAACAGATGGAAACATATACCATTATCATGGATTGGAAGAATCAACATCATCAAAATGTCCATACTACCCAAAGCAATTTATAGATTCAGTGCAATCCCTATCAAAGTACTAATGGCATATTTCACAGATATAGAAGAAACACTTCAAAAATTTATATGGAACCATAAACTACCCTGAATATCAGCTGCAATTTTGAGAAAGAAGAGCAAAATGGGAGGGATCACAATACCTGATAAAAAACTGTATTAGAAGGCCACTGTAATCAGAACAGCCTGGTAAAGGCATAAACACAGACAGATAGACTAATAGAACAGAATAGAGAGCCCAGAAATAAACCCAAGTCTCTACAGCCAATTAATTTTCGACAAATGGAGCGTCAGCATAAATTGGAGTAAAAGTAGCCTCTTCAACAAATGGTGTTGAGAAATCTGGACAGCTACATGCAAAAAAATGAAACTCGAGCCCCAACTTATACCATACACAGAAATAAATTCAAGGTGGATAAAAGACTTAAATATAAGTTGTGATATCGTAAAAGTCCTAGAGGAAAACATTGGTAGAAAGTCTGAGACATTCCATGCAGTAACATCTTCAGTGATATGTCCCCTACAGCAAGGGACATAAAGAAAAGAATAAACAAATGGGACCTCATCAAAATAAAAAGCTTCTGAAGGGCTAAAGAAAACAGTTAAAATAAAAAGAGAAACAACTGTATGCGAAAACATATTTGCCAATCGTACCTCAGACAAGGGTTTGATCTCCAAAATATACAAAGAACTCATACGACTCCACTCCAGGAAGACAAAAAACCCAATTTAAAAATGGGCAAAAGGCTTGAACAGACACTTCTCCAAGAAGGACATACAGAGGGACCAGAGACATATGAAAAGATGTTCAGCATCACTAGCCATCAGAGAGATGCAAATTAAAACCACAATGAGATACCACCTCACACTGGTCAGAATGGCCATCATAATGGCCATCACAGAGCAACAGATAGATGTTGAAGTGGATGTGGAGAAAAGGGAACCCTACTGCACTGTTGGTGGGAATGCAGACTGGTGCAGCCACTGTGGAAAACAGTATGGAATCTCCTCAGAAAACTAAAAATGGAACTGCCTTTGACCCAGCAGTTCCACTACTGGGACTATACCCTAAGAACCCTAAAAAAACAATTCGAAAGGACCTATGCACTTCAATGTTCATAGCAGCACAATTCACAATAGCCAAGTGCTGGAAAGAACCTAAGTGACCATCTACAAATGAGTGGATCAAGAAACTATGGTACATTTACACAATGGAATTCTACGCAGCAGAGAGGAAGAAGGAGCTTATACCCTTTGCAACAGCATGGATGGAACTGGGGAGCATTATGCTAAGTGAAGTAAGCCAGGCAGTGAGGGACAAATACCATATGATCTCACCTTTAACAGGAACATAATCAAGAAAAGCAGAAAGCAAGCAAAACATAACCAGAGACATTGAAGTAAGAACAGTCTGACAGTGGCCAGGGGGCAGGCGGGAGGGGACAATGGGGAGAAGGGTTTTACAGGAGCCACTATGGAGGACATATGGACAAAGTCAAGGGGGAGGAGGGAGGTGGGG
>PVJI01022223.1:5426-25759 GCA_004026765.1 Micronycteris hirsuta
TTTTTATTTTTATTTATTTTTAGAGAGAGGGGAAGGGAGGGAGACAGAGAGGGAGAGAAACAGCAATGTATGGTTGCCTCTCACATGGCCCTCATGGGGGCCTGGCTTGCAACCTAGGCATGTGCCCCGACTGGGAATCGAACCGGGACCGCTTGGTTCCCAGCCCGCGCTCAATCCACTGAGCTACACCAGCCGGGTCTCCTTGATTTTTGATTGTAGTTTATTTCTTTGTCTCCTCATTTTAGGTGACTCTTTTTGTTTGTTTCTTCATCTCAGATTACTCTGCTTTAACTGCCTTCATGGAGGGGCCTCCTGTGGTAGGAGTTCTGTGGCACTCAGTGGTATAGTCTCTTTGATCATCTTATCTGGATATTCTAGTTATGCCCTTTATTCAGTTTGTGTGGGCTATCTTGTTGACCTTGAGCTTTGATCACTGATGGCTCATTTGCTGTTGGTTTCTCCCTTCACAACTCCCACTGATTGGCTGACTGGCTGACTGGGAGTCACAACTCCCGCCACATTTTTTATGCTGTTGTACAGGTGCTGATTAACAAAGCAACTACCCAGATAACCAAACCCATGCCAGCAAAAATACCCCTCTACACATCAACAATATCAACAGGAAATGAGCAAAGATTAATAAACTTGAAACAAGATTAAGAATATTATAAGATAGGAAAAAAGAATATGAGATGACTAAAGGAGAAAGAAATGATTTTGAGAGAGTAGAAGGAGGAGAAATAATGAGTACGTAATAGAAACAAGGTGAAGAAATAAAGAAAAGAAAATTTAAAACATAAGTTAAAAAGGGAAGGGCAATAGCACAATGAAGTAAGAAAAGAGAAGTCTACTATGAGGTTTGAAATAAAAATTTTTTAAATAGTGAACCAATAGGAACAACATTGAAAAAAACACAACAGGGTCAATAACAATGACAGATGAGTGAAGATTAATAAAGGTGGAAATAAAATATTATAAGAAATATTAAAGAGAATATGACATGTCTACAGTAAAGAAAAATTATTTTGACAGGATAGAAGGAGGAGAAATAATAAGAGTAAGGAATAGAATCCAGGCTAAGAAAGGGAAAATATAAAATCCCAAACTCAAGTAAGCAAGGGCAAGAAGAAGACAAAGTGGGGTAATACAAGGGGAGAGTAACCTATGAGATTTGAAATAAAAAAATAGTGAACAGCCCTGGCTGGTGTGGCTCAGTGGATTGGGCACCAACCTGCAAGCCAAAAGGTTGCTGGTTCAATTCCCAGTCAGGGCACATGCTTGGGTTGTGGGCCAGGTCCCAAGTAGGGGGCGTGCAAAAGGCAACCACACATTGATGTTTCTCTCCCTCTCCTTTTCCCTCCCTTCTCCTCTAAAAATAAATAAATAAAATCTTAAAAAAAAACAAATAGTGAACAAATAGGAATTCAATTGAAGAAAACCAGCAATAACTGCAATATTCATGCCAAACAATCCACAATTAATAAAGGTGGAAAGAAAATAAGAATATTATAAGAAACAAAAAGGACTGTGATCTGACTAAAGGAAGGAAAAGTGATTTTGAGAGGACAGAGGGAGGAAAAATAGTAAGAGTAAGGAATAGGAACAAGGCAAAGAGAGGGAAAAATAAAATTTACAATGAAAATAAGAAAAGGCAGGAAGAAAGGAAGGGTACTATGTGAGTTTTGAAATAAAATACATACATAATTCTAAATAAAAAATGAAAAATAAAAGAGAAAAAATAGTGAATTAGTTGCAATACACTTGAATAAAACAAAGAAATGTTACAGGAGTATGCAAGAGAAAAAAATAATTCAGATCCTAAAGAAGAACAAGGTGTTGTTATTCATCTCAGCAGAGTTTGGCGTTTTCCTTCTGTCTTCTCCTTCTGGATCCACCTCTGGCTTTTTATCAGCCCAAGATCCAGGGGTAGGTCATCCAACTTCTGTCAGCACCACATGTACCAACTACACATGCCTCTAGAGGGGGCTTCTATTGTGATCAGGAGGGTAGTACCCCTGCATTTCCCCTGGGAGGCACTGTTCAGTCTTCTGGGAAAACTGTGGTTGTGTTCCCCACCCCTATGCCACCCATCTTAGTCTGTCCCATCACATTTCCAATAATGTTTAGTTTCTGATGAGTTAGCTGTTCATTTCAAGGGAGGGGCTAATATGTGTAAGGGGATCAACTCTTTCCTGCTTGGTGCTGATGGCAGTTCTGTATGAAAGCCAAGGTTGGGCAGGGCCCTGATTACCCAATGCTGCACCAATTTCTTTTTTTTTTTTTAATGTTCTAAAATAATTTTACGGGCTTCATTGAGAAAAATATTTCTTTTTTTTTCACTGTTCAAGGTTTATTTGGTGTTTTAGTTGGTACGACACTTGGATAGTTGGCTGCATTATTTACATGTAGACATTCTTTTTACATTATATGGCAAGGTACACTAATCTGATTCATATAGTACACAAAATAAGATCCTTAAGATGTTATGCACAAGACATGCAATACTGGATTTATACATTAGATCCTAGGATGTGATTGACTGGAGAGAAGAAGTTGGACTAGGCATGCTGGGTAAAGGAACCACAAGTTATGTAACACACAGTGAACACACATCTAGTTTGAAGGGCAACTGCAGTGTGTGAAACATTGGCAGTGGTGCCTTTGAGAAGTGGAACTGTTTCACGCTAACCGGGTTAGGACTACGCAAGGTAAGTACCATCCAGCATCAGCATAGAGATGCAGGTGAACCATTACTATTTCTATCTTTAGGAAATTGATGTTTCTAGTCATAGATCAGATAAAAGGGACAATGTGCACAATCTCCAACTAAAATCCTGCTGTAGCGTCGACAGTGAGGTGGTACGACATTAGAAGACTTTAAAATTGCAGCTCTCTCTGGATCCCCCACAGTGTATTTGCGCTCTTCTTCAAACGGGCCTCTTCCTCTGGTGTCAGAGCCACCTTCACAACATCTGAGATTCTGTTCTGCCCCAAGATGCAAGGAACACTAAGGAAGACATCTTCTTTTATTCCATAGAGACCCTTGATCATGGTGGAAATGGGATGCACCCGCCTAAGATTCTTCATTATACTTTCTGCCAAATCGTCCACAGACAGTCCAATGGCCCAGGATGTGTAGCCTTTCAGTTTGATCACCTCGTAAGCACTGTCCACCACCTGTTTGTGAACTTCTTTTCACTGCTCCTTATCTGCATCAGTGCCTAAGTCAGGGTGCAGCGTCTTCAGGGAGACGCCAGCCATGTTCACTCCGCTCCACACAGGCACACTCGAGTTTCCATGCTCCCCAAGGACCCACCCATGACAGCTTAATGGGTGAACTCCGAGCCTCTCCCCCATTAGGTAACGGAACCAACCAATAACAAGGTTTTTGGGAAAGCCACTTATCTTCCAAGCCACATAGGTCAAGACATCCACTGGATTGGAAACAATAAGCAATTTGCAGTTGGGACTGTATTTTACAACATTAGGAATGATGAATTTGAAGATGTTCACGTTACGCTGGACCAAATTAAGACAGCTTTCTCCCTCCTGTTGACGTGCCCCAGCCGTGATAATAACCAGCTTGGAGTTTGTAGTCACATTATAGTCTTTGCTAGAGACAATTTTTGGCGTTCTAAGGAAAAGGCTGCCATGTTGAAGATCCATCATCTCTCCCTTTAATTTGTCTTCCATGACATCAACAAGAGCAAGTTCATCTGCCAAGTCCTTCATTAAGATGCTGATGGCACAGGCCATGCCAACAGCACCAACCCCAACGACTGTAATCTTATTCTGGGGGGTTTGTTTTTCCTTAAGAAGATTCACAATCAGCTGATCCTTGAGAGTTGCCATATTGGACTTAGAACCAAAAGGAATCGTAACAGGTGTGCACGGCAGACGGGCATCGGTGGCGCGCAGCACTGGATCCGGACTTGGTGGCAGCGGCTCCGGTACCGAGAAAAATATTTCTGATATATTTTTATATTTCAATAAATTCAAATGAGAAAATAAGTATGTATTTAAAAAATATATAATGAATGTTTTTAGCCATAGCATCTAAATTTAGAACATTTTCAGTCATCAAATAACATGTGCTATCCTGGTAAATTTCTTCAAGATTGCAATCATACTGAATTTAATTTTGGGATATGCAATTTTATCTATTATTTACATCTATATGTTAATGTATTCTTTAAATGTTGGAATATCTGTTTCCAGTTATTTACCTTAACGATAGTACTATATTTCTCATGTTTAAACTTTGATACTTGCAATTATAGAAACTATATTTTCAGTTGAAGATTCCTTTTGAATTCAACTAGATATTTAAATAATATTTGTGTTCATAATTACATTTAATATTTTAATTAATTTTTTCATATTTTTATTGTTGTTCAAGTACAGTTGTTTCCATTTTCCCCCTACCACTCCCCCCGACCCCAGCCATCCCCACTTTCCCACCCTTGATCCTACCCTCCTTTGGCTTTGTCTATATGTCCTTTATACATGTTTCTGTCAACCCTTCCCCCTTTTTCCCTCATTATCCCCTCCCACCTCCCCTCTGGTTACTGTCAGTTTGTTCTTAATTTCAATGTGTCTGGTTATACTTTGCTTGCTTCGACTGCTCTCCAGGAAGACAAACAATCCAATTTAAAAATGGGCAAAGGACCTCCACAGACATTTCTCCAAGGAGGACATACAGAGGGCCCAGAGACATATGAAAGGATTCTCAGCATCACTAGCCAATAGAGAAATGCAAATTAAAACCACAATGAGATACCACCTCATACCAGTCAGGATGGTCATCATAACCAAATCAACAAACAAGTGCTGGCAAGGTTGTGGAGAGAAGGAAACCCTAGTACACTGTTAGTAGGAATGCAGACTGGTGCAGCCACTGTGGAAAACAGTATGAAATTTCCTCAGAAAACTAAAAATGGAACTGCCCTTTCACCTGGCAATTCCATTGCTGAGACTATACCCTAACGATCCTGAAACACCAATTTAAAAGAACCTATGCACCCCAACGTTCATAGCAGCACAATCACAATAGCCAAGTGCTGGAAACAGTTTAAGTGCCCATCAGTAAATGAGTGGATCAAAAAACTGTGGTACATTTACACAATGGAATACAGAACAGAAAGAAAGAAGGAGCTCCTGCCCTTTGCAACAATATGGATGGGTCTGGAGAGCATTATGCTAAGTGAAATAATCCAGGCTGTGAAAGACAAATACCATATGCTGCACCAATTTATGATCTCCCTGCCTTGCTGGCCTCAGTGGAATATGGCTCTAGGAACCAGTGTATTTTGTCTCCCTGAGAGAAGTTCAAAAGTGTACTTTCAGAGATACTCTTCCTGCCTTTCTCCTGTGGATATGCACTCTGCAAGGGGTTCTTGAGCTTATCTTGCCTATTCTGGCAAACCTGCAGGAGGTGGGGGCTGGGTAGTTCTTCCCTTCCCAGAGGTTTGATTTCTGCTGGGGAAAGGGCTTCTGCCTGGCTGTAAATAATCTCAGGTGCTCAACACTTTCCTGTCTAATTCCCAGCCCACTGCCTTCTTAGTAGACACAGTTCTATACTCTCCGTTTTGCATAGCCCCTGTCTTGCTAGCTGTGAAGAGCTGGAGCCAGAAATCTCTTTGCTGTGCAGTTTTCTGACCTCCCTGCCCAGCTGTATTCAGTAAGAGCAAACTTCACTTTCAATCTTGTCCTTTTGTTGGCAAGGCAACTGAACACAGGGTCCCTGTGCAGCACACTTCAGCTATCCTTTCAAAAAGTTACTGTCCAGCTTTGCACCCACACAACCTCTCCAAAAAGCCAGAAGTCTCTCATGGGCACTGCTGGCTGCAGCCTGCCTCTGCCTGACCCAGGTACAGATAGAATCCCTCTCTCTCTGACACTCTCCCAGTTGGCATTTGGTGGTGCAGCTATGGTTGATGTGCTCCTTGCTGTGTGCATGTATCTTGGTTCTCCCCAACATCACACATCCTCCCAAGCCATTCCTGGCCTGGGTCTGTGGGCTACCTGCTCAGGACTGGGGACACTGCCCAGGAGGGTAGGGATGACAAAGCTGCAAGTTCTGATCAATCTGTCCACATGTACAGGCAACATGCACAGGGTATTTCCCCCTCAACTTATAAAATCTCCTTACCACCCACTGTGAAGCATCCTCTGTACTCCTTGGCTCAAAACTTCATATCAGCTAAGATTCCATTGATTGTTCAAGTTTTTTGTTGGAAGATCATTCGAGAATCCAAGTTGGGGGCTAAAGCAAGTAGACTCAGCTTCAACCTACTTGACCACCATCTTCTTCCCTCAACCATCCTTAAGTAAGTTGACTCTCAAGGTTTTGGACCCACGGATCTGATAGGGTAGACTTTTGATTTCTAAGGACCAATCTCCTCTTCTTGAATCCCATGCAGGCAAATGTGACCATCCTTAAAGCATCTGTCTGGATATGTCTTGCTCTTCTTCAAACTAGTGCCAATGGGGCCTGCTTTTTCTATTTCCACCACAGCCCAGAAAGCTTTACTTTGTACCCCAGATTGGTTATGGAAATTGACTCATAGAAATATCTCTACCAGGACAGTCTATTCTGTAGCCCTGTAAATAACTATTAAGAATTATAGGCCCTGGCTGGTGTAGCTCAGTGGATTGAGTGCGGGCTGGGAACCAAAGGGTCCCGGTTTGATTCCCAGTCAGGGCACATGCCTAGGTTGCAGGCCAGGTCCCCGTGAGGGACATGTGAGAGGCAACCATACATTGCTGTTTCTCTCCCTCTCTGTCTCCTTCCCTTCCCCTCTCTCTAAAAATAAATAAAATCTTAAAAAAAAAGAATTATAGGACTTCCGGCCAAGATGGAGGCATAGGTAGACATACTGTGCCTCCTTGCACAACCAAAAGAGGGACAACAACAATTTAAAAACAAAAAACAACCAGAACTGACAGAAAATTGAACTGTATGGAAGTCCGACAATTAAGGAGTTAAAAAAGACATTTTCATCCAGACTGGTAGGCGGGATGGAGCCAGGAAGAGAAGGCTCGCGGCAAGCCAACAGTTTGTGGATCGGGGTAGGCAATGCTACAGCTGGCCAGAGAGACCCTCAGCCAGTGGAGTCATTGAAACCCACGACTGGCTGACCCAGCCCCAGCGGGGCCAAGATGGGTGGAGCAGGTGGTCCCATGTTTGTGTGCAGACATACTGGGAGAAAAAGCTGGGGAGTGAAACAGACCATGCAGCCCAGTGCTCCAGGACGGGGAAATAAAGCCTTAAGCCATCAATTGAAAACACCTGTGGGGTTGAGGCGGAAGCAAGAGGAACTCCCAGCCTCACAGGGGAGTTCATTGGAGAGACACATAGGGTTCTAGAACGTACACAAGCCCACCCAACTGGGAATCAGCACAGAAGGGCCCAATTTGCTTGTGGGTAGCTGGAGAAGTGACTAAAAGCTGGCAAAGAGCGGAACAAACACCGTTGTTCCCTCTCAGACCCCTCCCCCATATATAGCATCACAACACAGTGACGAGGGTTACCCCGCCCTGGTGAACACCTAACGCTCAGCCCCTTATACGTAACAGGTGTGCCGAGAAAAAAAAAATGGCCCAAATGAAAGAGCAGATCAAAATGCCAGAAAAAAATACAACTAAGGGATGAAGAGATAGCCAACCTATCAGATGCACAGTTCAAAGCACTGGTAATCAGGATGCTCACAGGATTGGTTGAATTTGGTTGCAAATTAGATGAAAAACATGAAGAATACGCTAAGTGAAATAAGAGGAAATGTACAGGGAACCAATAGTTATGTGAAGGAAACTGGGACTCAAATAAAAAATGTGGACCAGAAGGAAGAATGAAACATTCAGCTAGAAAAGAATGAAGAAACAAGAATTCAAAAAAATGAGGAGTGGCTTAGGAACCCCCAGGACATCTTTAAATGTTCCAACATCTGAATTATAGGGGTAGCAGAAGAGGAAGAGCAACAAATTGAACACTTATTTGAACAAAGAATGAAGGAGAACTTCCCCAAGCTGGCAAAAGAAATAGACTTCCAGGAAGTCCAGGAAGCTCAGATAGTCCCAAAGAAGTTGGACCCAAAGAGGAACATGCCAAGGCACATCATAATTACATTACCCAAGATTAAAAATAAGGAGAGAATCTTAGAAACAGCAAGAGAAAAGGGGACAATTACCTACAAAGGAGTTCCCATAAGACTGTCAGCTGATTTCTCAAAAGAGACCTTGCAGGCAAGAAGGGGCTGGAAAGAATTATACCAAGTCATGAAAGGCACAGACCTACATCCAAGATTACTCTATCCGGCAAAACTTTCATTTAGAATGGAAGGGCAGATAAAGTGCTTTTCAGATAAGGTCAAGTTCAAGGAGTTCATCATCACCCAGCCTTTATTATATGAAATGTTAAAGGGATTTATATAAGACATGGAGGGTTATCAGCAGGGGAATGGGAGGGGGAGAGAGGGGGAAAAAGTACAGAGAATAAGTAGCATAAATGGTAGGTAGAAAACAGAGAGGGGGAGGTTAAGAATAGTATAGGAAATGTAGAAGCCAAGAACTTATGTGTATGACCCATGGACAAGAACTAAAGGAGGGGAATGTGGGAGAGGGCGGAGGGGAATAAAAGGGGGAAAATGGGACAACTGTAATAGCATAATCAATTTAAAAAAATATATATATAAAGAATTATAGTCCATTAATTTATAGTGACAAAGTATTGTTCACTAATTTTTATAGTTAAAATGTTGAGAACCCACTTTATAGTATTTTACTGTTCTCATGTAGTAATAGAAAATGGATCCTGCATATATTTTTATTTGTTTCCTTCCTGAAAATTAAAAATATTGGTTGTTGCCCTGGCTGGTGTAGCGCAGTGGATTGACCACGGGCTGGGAACCAAGCAGTCCTGGTTCGATTCACAGTTAGGGCACATGCCTGGGTTGCGGGCCAGGTCCCCATGAGGGCCATGTGAGAGGCAACCATACATTGCTGTTTCTCTCCCTCTCTTTCTCCCTCCCTTCCCTTCTCTCTAAAAATAAATAAAAATAAAAATAATCTTAAAACAAAAAAAATAATAATAATAAAATAAAATAAAATATTGGTTGTTAATGACTGTGTCTGTGGGAAATAAGGTGGGGCTTCCAAAAGGGGTTAACTGTGTCTCTATCTTCTCAGACCTGGTGAAAATGCTAAGGATGAAGGGTGTGCAGACAAGAGAGTTGAGAAGGGCCTGAAGAGGGCAAAGATAATCAAACATTTGGAATGATTTTGCAGTTGCTTTGAAACCACAGTACAAATTAAGAGAAAGGAGAGAATTAGTTTGGACTTTGAAGAAGCAGTCACATGCAAGGGTGTTTCTTCCCAGGATTTATATATGTAATTCTGTAGATTTGACAAGAAAGTTCACAATACTGCGGAGACAAGTTCTCCTGTGGCACATTAAATCATTCTTTGAATATATGTCCATTTAGATCTAGTTTCTTTTCATGCCCCAAGATGGAGCTAAAGTAATGCCATCCTCCTAAAACTCAGTGTATTTATTATTTGAAGGAAAGGGGAGAATCTGGTTCCTTCTGCATGTTCACATAGCAAGTGCAAGAAAAAAGAGAAGGCATCGTGTTTTCTTCTTCTAAAGCAAGGGTGTCAAACTCGTTTTCACTGGGGGGCACATTAGCCTCACGGTTGCCTTAAAGGGCTGACTGTAATTTTAAGACTGTATAAATGTAACTGCTCCTTAACTAGGGGCAAGAAACTTGGTGCTACTGCTGGTTAGAAATATGGTGCCGGGCCAGATAAAACAAGGTGGAGGTCCAATTCAGAACGTGGGCCTTGTGTTTGCTACCTGTGTTCTAAAGCATTATGTTTCCCAGCGAGGAACATAATGGAACATGAGAGAGGTAAAGAATCATTACAACTGTTTGGACTGGCTTCATTTTTCAGCAAGTTACACAGTTTTCTCTAAAAAGGAGGTCCTTTGTCCATGCCTGGCCCCAGGTGAGGTTTTGGGGGTCAGGGATTTGTTTCTCTCCCTTATTGTCCTCCCCTCCCAGGTTTTCACCACTCCAGAGGAATAAAGGAAAAATGAGAGATACTGAGTGGGCCAAAAATCTGACAAATAACCAGGCATTTCCATGAAATGAAGGAGCTTCATAATTGCCAGTTTACTCTGATTTTGTTGCCAGCTGGTATCCTTTTCAGTTGAATGGCCCAAGTGACTGTGGAGATCATTAAACCATCTAAGGGTTAAGGAGAAAGAAGTTCCATTTTCCATTTCCTGCTATTCTTTATTTTCTCCATTTTACAGATGGAGAAACTGAGGATTATGTAGGTTAGATAACTTACCCAAGTCCAAAGAACAGGTAAGTGGTGGAAGTAAGATTCAAACCCAAGACTGTCTTACTAAAATAGTTGTGTTCTCAGCCACTGTGCCACACAGTACAATGTTATTAAGGCTAGAATACCTTCAGGGTCTTAATAACATTAATAATTAACACTATTATTGATGACTTATTCTATGCTAGGCCCTATTCTAACCATTCTTCATGTATTAACGAATTTATTCTCTAATCTCACAACCCTACAAATAAAATACAATGAGTTTTATAGATAAGAAAATGAGGCACAGAAAACTAAATTTCCTATGTTCACAGCACTTATAAGCGGTGTAGCTGGGCCACACATTCAGGCAGCCTGACTCCAAAGACCATCCTCTGAACTGCTTGACTATATTGGAAGTAATATGCTCATTTTGCACAAGGCAGCCCAGTCCACTTTGAGGATCCGCTTTCTTTGTTAGAAAGTTGGGCCTGCAGCTCTAAAGGACTTCTCAGAAGCAAACAGTAGAGTTCAAAAGTCCAACCTACATTTGAGGCTCTTGCTCAATTCCTTCCCAAAATACATATTTCCAATACCCTTTAACCTGCATCTTTGAACAAACTGATATATGGGGAACTCAGCAATAGTAGATCTCAGCTGTGCCTTTAATGTCTGATGAGTCTGCTAGTACACTGTTTTTCATGTGATTTAAAGGAGATCTAATGAGAGATCATTTCCTGATAATGCATTGTCTGTTTTCAACATCCCTGGACCACACCACTTTGCTGCAAACAATCCCTATTTTGGCACGACTATCTTTGAAAAGGGGGCACGAGAGGCAGCTTAAACTCCTCAGAGTTTGGGTCTGATTTCCTGACAACAGGCAGAGAATAAAAACAAGTGTGGTCTGGGGCAGACAGTGTTTTTCAAACAGTTTGCCAAATTTCTCCTGGCAGCCAGGAAGCAGCTGAGTCATCAAACGTTAGGCCTGTAATGAGATGAAGACTGTACTGTATTGAAGTGCATTCCAGACTGACTGTGAAACCCAGAGCTGCTGCTGCTGCTTTCTTTACCAATGTTTCTTCCAAAGCCTGATTTCATCTCTTCTCTCTCTTTTTCCTCCTCTTTGCAATTTCCCATACAGCATTTGCCTGCAAGTGGATGGAATATTTGAATGAATTTTGGGGTCACCTCAGGTACAGCCTCTGCTCTGTAAGATAAAGCTAATGAAATCCATTTCCTGATCAGAAAGTCAAAATAGAAGAAAGTCACTGAGATGGAGCACTCAAGGAATGGATAAGAATGGTCAGATATTCTTTTCCAAGAGGCAGAAATGATGTAGGCATTCAGAAGTTGAAAGTCAGGTTTTTGGACAAAACCCTAGTCTCAACTTGAATCTTAGGTGTGTTAAAATATTCTATGGAACACTTTAACTAAAACTTCGGAGAGTGGAGCATAAGGAAGAGGGCCTAAGTAGGGTAATGAATGCATCTTGAAAATGATGAGATCCCCCATTTATATCTAAAACAAATGTTTGGACCCATTAAGCATAAAGAATGAACAATACTTTCTGCGTCTTTTAAGATGACTGTAACATGCACCATTCCTAAGCCTAACTATGAATGTGAACAAAAATCTCTGTTTTGTTTCTACATCTCTGCTAATGTGCAGATAATTATTGTTTACTTACATTTGCCCCTAATAAGTAAGGAGAAAGATGAAGTATCTTATAGGCTGACAGTGCCCTGTTGGGCACCAATCAGAACCTGGAGCTGACCTCAATCTGTTCAGATAGATGTTTCAACTAAAGAAATATTGTGGATGAGAGGAGCCTTCTTTCACTGTTAACAGTAAGCTGTGAATGCATGAAGAAGAGGGGATGATGTGACTTCGAAAGAACCCTGAAATTGCACAATATTATAATCCATTGTCTGAACTCTGATGGGAAAATCAAAGAAACTGGATTCTCCTCATTTCAGTCCTTGCCAACAGCATTCTTCCAGTCTGTTCTCCCAGACCCTACCTATAATAATAATAATGGTGTGAGTTATTTTTATAAAACTCTAAAGAAACTTCACACAGGGATAAGAACACTGAGGTCCAGAGATATTAATTGATTTGCCCAAAGTCACACAGGAAGTTAGTTGTAGAGCTAGGTCCCCTAGGTCATCAGTTCCTGATGCCAGTACTCCTTTTATACAACAAATCATGCTGATTTGGATTGCTGGTTCTCAAATTGTCAGGTCCATCAGAATTGTCTGGAAAGCATTTCACAAATGCAAATTTATAGTCTCTATCTTCAGAAATAAATTAGGTCTAGAATAGATATGTGGAATCCGCATTTTTTAAAAAGTCCCCAAATGCTTCTGATGCAAGAGGTCTTTAGGCCATAAATCAAATGAGAGAGAGGTCGTAAGCTCAAAGCTGTCCAGAGATTTTATTTAAATCCCTATAGATAATATTTTAAATTAAAAGTTCACATAGGAATAGAAAAAAACTAAGAGGGCTACTTATTCTCAAAAGAACCATGAGTTGAGGGAGCAGAGAAGAATAGATGCTGTCTTTGGCAAAGGACATTTGCTCCTCTAACTCCTTCCCTTCAAAATCTATTTTCCACATGAAGATGGATTTGAATGAATATCAACGGAAGTCTTGAAGATAAGGCTATAATGCAAACTGGCTCCTGAACACATGGCCAATAGCCAGAGAAAGGAACTTTGCAAACACAGCGTAGGAACATCTCTAGGTATTTAAGACAAATGTACTTGAACCTCAGGTCTTTTTGAGAATGGTTGGTAGGGTCTTTTTCTCTGAAGCCAAAGTATCTGGGTTTGAATCCTCCCTTTGCCAATTATTAACTGTATAAAGTTAGGCAAGTCACTTAACCTTTCCATGTCTCAGTTTACCCATCTGAAAATGGGGATAAAATTATTATATATTTCATAGGATTATTGTAAGGATTAAATAAAAGAATGCATATACACCATTTAGAACAATCCTGGCATCTAGTAAACAATAATGGTGTTCTGGTTAATTACAATTCACTGAGTCATGGCTGAGCTGCAATCAATAAAGGAAGGCTTGCACCCAGCATCAGTCATTTCAATGGTTTTCATGCCTGTTCCTTAGTAAGCTATAAAACAAAGGTGCTCTGAAGAGCCATAGATGCCACTATTGTGGTACTCTGGTAAGTCCCATTTCTAGACTAAAAGATGACTCCCAATGAGATATGGGGCTTCAAGTGTTTTCTGTGGCAGCACTGCAGGGCAAAGGGACAACTGACAACCAAACACAATGCTATTTCTCTCCTCTTAAAAATTATTGAGTAGAACAGTGTGGTGATTGTGAGGAATGGGTGGGTGGAGGTGGAAGAGGGTATAAGGGGGATAAATGGTAAAGGAAAATATATAATAGATGTAAATTAAAAAAATTATTTAGTGTAATTTAACAAAAATCTGGTTAGTATTGCTAGATAGCAAAATACACATTCAAAACACTGTGGTGCAATGCTATTATTCTTCTTTTAATTTTTCCAGCTCAAGAATGCTCCATACATGACAAAGGATGATGATGATGATGGCGATGATAATGATGAAAATACCAGGGCACTAGGGCTCCTCTAAGAGTATTAGGAGGTCCATATGAACAGTATGACATATGGCATTGTGGGAAGTTATAGAAACTACACCCAGGGATGGTCTTCTCAAAATTTGCTGATGGGTAATATTTTGGGATTTGGGGAGGGTTTTGTTGGAAGATTTATGGGAAATGTATTAGGTGTGCACAGAACCTAATGTGTAGGTGTGAGTGTGTGAGAGTGAGAGAGGGGTGGAGAAATGGAGAGAGAGAGAAGTTGGAAGAGAGAGAAAGGGAAAGAGAAGTTGACAGAGACAGATAACAATTATGTCACTACGTATTGGCTGACAGTGAGGATTAAGGGTGAAAAGCAAGAGAAAATAATTTTTGAAAAGGGGTGGTAGGAGAAATGATGTGTCTAGAACTGTGTCAAGAATCTCCTAGAAGTTTCTGGAGCACATCATGTGTCACAGGGAAAGCAGAGTTTTATTCCAGCCTGAGTGAGTCCACCTACCAGCAGCTTTGCTCCCTGCTGGCTGTACTGTCACTCATGCATGCAGGCACATCTGCTTCAGTGCTCCCAAGCCATTTTATGATATATTCATCTGAACAGTGGCTGCTTATGTGACCACCAGCCAGCCAGCAAGGCATCAGAGTAACAGAAAGTAGCCTAGGTTGAAGTACAAAGGAAACACTGACAAATATAAAATACTTATATTCATGAGTATCTGGTACCAATTATAGCCAGTTAGCACTTAAAAACTTCAAGAGGCTAGGAGGAGAGGTATCAATATAGAGGTATGAAGGCTTGTGTCTTTGATTATGTGCACATGTTCATCTAAAGGACACACTTGCTCATAGAAATCACCAGTTCATAGAAACTGGTGATTTTTATGAAAATTATATAAAAAGGATAAGTCTACTCCTGGCCGTCTCTTTCAACAGGTTCATTTATACAGTGCAACTGTTCACAAATCAGGCCATTTATTTCTTCATGAGTGTCTATTTGGCCTGGACCCAAGGCCTGCTGGGCTACAGGGTGATGGTAGCAGCAGGAGCAGGCTGGCTACTGCACTTTTGTGCACATATAACTCCCACATTTTGCCCTTGGAATTGGGTAGTCCCTTGTAGAGTACATTGAACTTGGAAGATTTTTTCTATGAATTTTTCAGCCTTTAAAAACATTAAGGCTTTCCTTTAATCACAATTCAGTTGAACTTTGACAAGCTTTTATACAAAGTTCATTTTAACTACTTAAACAGGACATCATGAAATATGTTTTCGTTCTGATTACTTCGCACCTAACAACCACCAAATGAAAAAGGATTTCAGGATTTTTTTCTGCTAGACTATAAAATCTCTTTAATTCTTTGATGGATGTACAGTTTGGGTGAACTAAAGTCAGGGTTTATAGAAGGTAGGAAAGAAAGCTAGAAATAATGGAAATTAATGGTTTTGCTTTTTGGAGACAAACTGAATAAGATAGAACTATTTATCCAGAGCTAGATTCTTAAAAATACTCAGCGAAGGGGAGAGGGAAGATGGCGGCGAGATAGGGGGAAGAGAGTTTACTTCCTCCTAACCATTGGTTGATTTTCTGAGGAATGGGGCGAAAACCCAGCAGTATTCCAACACATATGATGATTGATGCCCAAGATTACAGGGGAATTTGAACATTCATACGGTAAGCAGAGTGCTTCGGAAGGAAAGGGTCCCCATCGGGACTTGCCTGGGGAGCGGGGCGGTGCTTCAGTCCCATACCCTGCACCAACCCTATGGGACACAAGATTCTTGGGGAAGGAGCCAGATTGGGATTTGTGAGTAGTCAGATGCTTGTTTTATCTGGCGGGCGTAAATAGGAAGAATTTTTCAGAGAAGAAAAACAGGGAAAAAAGTGGTGCTACATGGCTATTTGGAGAGGCCCCGCCCCCAACAGTCCCGAGGTCAGTGTGCCACCGGGATCGGGTGCTCGATAGGAGGCCCAGAGAAGTTGGCCTGTATCACCAGAGGGAGAGCAGGGTCGGCCCTTAGCCCGAGGAGCCTGGCGCTTCTATTAAGGGGAATTGGACTCTGTTTGAATCTGTGGTCCGAGGCCTTTCCCAGCCCATCAGAAGTATTGGGAACAGCTTGCAGTCAGCGGTTCTCTGGCGGAGTGCGACCTGGGACACCAAACAAGGTAAACTGGGGACCGTGCGCACCCGGCGACCTGCGGACCAATCGTACACAGTTCAAAAATACTAGGGACAGTGCACAACTGGGCCTCTTGGACGCATAATCCAGGGACAAAGAAGCGAGCGAACACAGGCGCACAACTCAAAAATACCAGAGAGAGTGCGCGACCGGGCCTTTCGGCCGGGGCATGCTGGTGCACAGCCCAGGGGCAAAGATGAAAGAGTTCACAGGTGCGCTGAGCTCATGCCTACAGCTGGGGACAAAGCCCTAGCCATCCAGCCCAGGTGCACGCAGCGCGGCAAGACCAAGCAGCTTTGTGGGAATAGGGCAGAAGCACCCCATTGAGGGGAGTGGCAGACCGGAGCTGCAGACCGCACAAACTCTTGACTCAGAGCGGGGGCCAAACTATCCAGAAAGGGCATGGAGAGAACCTATTAGTTAGACCAGTGGAGAAAAAATAGGCAGTGGGGGATTTGCCACTATCAGGTGCACATCAAGACCGTTTGGTCCCAGAAGCACACTCAGGAACTGGGCTGGTGGCTGGACAACAGTGGAGAGTGCACCTCAGGAAAGAAGAAAAGCAAAACTGATATCTTCCCAGATGGACGCAGCCTGGCCGGACAGCTTTAAAATCAGAAACCTGGACTTTTTTTTGTTTGTTTGTTTTGTTTTGTTTATTGTTAATTTTTGTTTCCTTTTGTTTTTATTTTTTTTAACCCATCTTCCTCTCTGTCCTTCACCATTTTTTAATTCCTTCTTCCTCCCTTTCCTTTAGTATTCTTAGTCCCCTCTCTTCATGTCTCTCTTCTTTTTTTTAATTACTTTTGTGTTTTGTTTTGTTTTGTTATTTTTTAATTTATAAAAGATAAAAAAATTTTATTCTCTTCAATTGGTCCCTCCATTCTTTAATTCTTTATATATTATTCCTACTTCCTCCCTTCCTTTTCTTATAGTATTCTTTCTCCCTTCCTTCACACCTTTTTTTTCTCCTTCTTTCCCACTCGACCCCCTCTTTTCTTTATCTACAGGGGAGACATTAAAACCTGGAGCTGTGAAAAGACCAGAGTCAGCCCCAGACAGGGGTCAGGCCAAAAAATATAGACAGGGAGACAAAATTAACTCCAGAGAACTAGACAGATTAATTTAAGAAACAGAGGCTAGCAAGAAGGGTCTCACAAACAATGGGAAGACAAAGAAACAACCCCCAAATGAAAGGAAAGGAAGAAATCCCAGAAAGATTGATAGACGAAACAGAGGCAAGCCAACTATCAGATATCGAGTTCAAAGCATTGATTATCACAAAGCTCAAGAAGCTCGATGAGCTAGCAGAGAATTTCCAGAAACTACAGGGAAACTATAATGAACTCACTGCAAACTATGTCAGCATGAAAAAGGAAATAGAAACTATACAAAAGGGCCAAGCGGAAATGAAGAATACAATATCTGAACTAAAAAACACGATAGAAGGAATCAAAAGCAGGCTCGATGAAGCAGAGGATCGGATCAGTGAGCTGGAAGATAAGGTAGAAAAAAAACACCCAAAAAGAGCAGGAACAGGAAAAGAGAATCAGAAAGAATGAAGAGGTATTAAGGTAAATGCAGGACAACATGAAACGTAATAATATTTGTATAATAGGGATACCAGAAGGAGAAGGAGAAGAAGAAGGGCAAGGGATAGAAAGTGTGTTTGAAAAAGTAATGATGGGAAATTTTCCTAATCTGATGAGAGAAAAAGTCACACAAGTCCAAAAAACACAGAGTCCCAATGAAAAGGAACCTAAACAGGCCCAATTCAAGACACATCATCATTAAAATGGCAAAATTCCAAGACAAAGAGAGAATCTTAAAGGCAGTGAGACAGAGACAGGAAGTAACATACAAGGGAGCCCCGATAAGGTTAGCAGCTGACTTCTCAATGGAAACACTCCAAGCCAGAAGAGAATGGCAAGAAATGTTCCAAGTAATGAGACCCAGAGGCCTGCAACCAAGACTACTCTACCCAGCGAGGCTCTCAATCAAGATAGATGGCCAAATAAGGAGTTTCCCAGACAAAAGAAGTCTAAAAGAATACACCTCCACCAAACCAGCTCTGCAAGAGATGCTAAAGGAAGTGATTTAAGGAAAGTAAGGGAAAGACAGAGAGAGAGAAACACAGGTACAAAAAAATGGCAATGAATAAGTACCTATCAATAATAACCTTAAATGTAAATGGATTAATTCTCCAATTAAAAGACATAAAATAGCTGAATGGATAAGAAAGCAAAACCCACACATATGCTGCCTGCAAGAGACCAACCTCAGGGCAAAAGACCTTCACAGATTGAAAGTGAAGGGCTGGAAACAAGTTTTCCAAGCAAATGGGCAGGAAAAAAGAACCGGGGTAGCAATACTCATATCAGACAAAATAGACTTCCAAAAAAGGGCCATAAAGAGAGACCCAGAAGGACACTTCATAGTACTCAAGGGAAGAATCCACCAAAAAGACATAAACATTGTAAATATATATGCACCCAACATAGGAGCACTCAAATACATAAAGAAAATCTTGGAAGACTTCAGGAAAGACACTGATAGCAACACAATTATAGTAGGGGACTTCAACACCCCACTGTCAAAAATGGACAGATCCTCCAAACAATATATCAGTAAAGATATTGTGGCATTGAACAATGCCCTGGAAGAGATGAACTTAACAGATATACACAGAGCCTTTCACCCCAAAGAAGCTAAATACAAATTATTTTCAAATGCACATGGAACATTTTCAAAAATAGACCATATGATAGGACACAAAACAAGCCTCAAGAAATTCAGGAAAGTAGAAATCATACCAAGTATTTTCTCTGACCACAAGGGACTGAAATTAGAAACCAACACAAAGGAAAAAAAACCAAAACACTCAAAAGCATGGAGACTGAATAGCATGCTGTTAAACAATGAATGGGTCAAGGACGAGATTACGGAAGAAATCAAAAAGTTCCTTGAAACAAACAAAAATGAACTGACAACAACCCAAAACTTATGGGACAAAGCGAAAGCACTCCTGAGAGGGAAGTTCATAGAGATAGAGGCCTACATAAAAAAACAGAAACAGTTTACACAAACAACCTAACCCTACGCCTACAAGAACTCGAGGAACAACAGCAAAGGCAACCCAGAGCAAGTAGAAGGAAGGAAATCACCAAGATCAGATCAGAATTAAATGACATAGAGATTAAAAGGACAATTCTAAGGATCAATGAATCCAGGAGCTGGTTCTTCGAAAAGATAAACAAAATAGACAAGCCTTTAAGCAGGCTCATCAAGAAAAAAAGAGAAAGGACCCAAATAAACTCAATCAGAAATGAAAGAGGAGATATTACAACTGATGCCACAGAAATACAAAGGATTATAAGTCACTACTATGAAGAACTGTACACCAAGAAATATGAAAACCTAGGAGAAATGGACAAATTTTTAGAAAAATATAATCTTCCAAAACTCAATAAGGAAGAAACAGAAAGCCTGAACCGACCAATAACAGCAGATGAAATTTAAGCAGTAATCAAAAAAATTTCAACACACAAAATCCCTGGTCCAGATGGTTTCACAGGAGAATTCTACAAAACATTTAGGGAGGAACTAGCACCTATCCTTCACAGACTATTCCAAAAATCCAAAATGATGGAATATTCCCAAACTCTTTTTATGATGCCAGCATCATCCTAATCCCAAAACCAGAAAAAGACACAATAAAGAAAGAAAACTTCAGGCCAATATCACTGATGAACATTGACGCTAAAATCCTCAACAAAATATTAGCAAACCGCATCCAGCAATATATCAGAAAGATCATTCACCATGACCAAGTGGGTTTCATCCCAGAAATGCAAGGATGGTACA
This sequence comes from Micronycteris hirsuta, assembly GCA_004026765.1. Classification (NCBI taxonomy): domain Eukaryota; kingdom Metazoa; phylum Chordata; class Mammalia; order Chiroptera; family Phyllostomidae; genus Micronycteris; species Micronycteris hirsuta. The sequence goes on from PVJI01022223.1 coordinate 25,383, forward strand.
ACATTCAGAAAACAATAAACGTAATACATCACATAAACCAAAGCAAAGACAAAAATCACATGATCATATCAATAGATGCAGAAAAAGTATTCAATAAGGTACAGCATCCATTTATGATAAAGACACTTAGAAAAGTGGGAATAGAAGGAGCATTCCTCAACATAATAAAGGCCATATGTGAGAAACCTACAACCAACATTATACTCAATGGACAAAAACTAAAATCTTTCCCACTAAGATCAGGAACAAGACAAGGTTGCCCACTATCACCACTTCTATTCAACATAGTTCTGGAAGTTTTGGCCACAGCAATCAGACAAGAAAAGGAAATAAAAGGCATCCAAATTGGAAAGGAGGAAACAAAACTGTCGTTGTTT
>PVJI01022224.1:0-25407 GCA_004026765.1 Micronycteris hirsuta
TATATGGCCCATGGACATGAACTAAGTAGAGAGGGAAATGCTGGTGGGAGGTGTGGTACAAGGCAGAGGAGAATAAAGGGGAGGAAAAAAATGGGACAACTGTAATAGCATAATCAATAAAATATATTTTAAAAAGTATTAGTACACACAGATATACAGAACACTCTTCCCCAAAATAATACAATCACCATTCTCTTTAAGTGAAATGAAACAAACTGGAAAATTCATAAATGTATGGAAATTAAGCAATACACTCTAAACCAATGGATTAAAGACGAAATCACAAGGGAAAGTAGAAAATACTTAGAGATAAATAAAAATGAAAAACTACACACCAAAAGTTATAGCAGGCAGCTAGTGTTAAAGGGAAAATTTATAGCTATATATGTAACATTAAAAACTTAAAGAAGCCAGTCTAAATAGCTCTATAATGTATGATTCCAATTATACGACATTCTAGAAAAGGCAATAGAGGTGGTAATGCATTTCTCTATAGAGATGGTAATCAGGCTAGCAGTTGCCAGGGGCCTGACTTGGGGTGGAAGGTTGACTAGGTGAAGCTCAGGACAAAATTTTGGGCAGTGAAATTATTCTGTATAATGAGATGTTAAGCATTTGTCAAAACCCATATAACTTTATAGCATAAAAAGAAAACCTTAGTGTGAGCAACTATTGGGGCTGCCAGGGTAGAAGGCAGAATGTGACAAAAACTAAATGCTTGGTGAATACATGAAGTAACTCACCAAAGGGAGGGAGGAAGAACATGGTACAGACACAATGCACTCCAGCTGATAAAGTGTTTTCCATGACGATGTGGGTTAACCATTCTAGACACTAAAATGGAATTGAATGATTCAGTACATGGTTAGGGAAAGCCAGGATTCTTACTTCCACAGTGGGAAGTGACAGATGAGTGAGGGAGAGAAACTAGAGAACCCATGTGGTAATGGATTAAAGATGGAGACATGATCTATGAATATGTACATGATCCATAACCTAAAATCCATACTCACTAAGTCACTATTTCACTGAATAAACTAAAAAAAAAAGGACTGGGACAAGCTGAAAAATAATTTGTTTAAGTCAAATCAAATGATTTTGACTCATTAGACTATAATTAATCTCATAATTATCAAGTGCCCCTAGTCTATATTAATACTCTATTAGCATTTGTAGTATCCCTTATAGGCTTACTAATATTTTGGTCCCATTTGATATCATCACTGCTATGCTCAGAAGGCATAATACTGTCAATATTTGTGATAGTGACTGTTAAAATTCTAAATCCTCACCTTACACTAGCTAGCATAACACCAACCATTGTATTAGCATTTGCTGCATGCAAGAATGTACTGAGGTTATAACTCTAGTTATAACTCTAGTTACAGTATCTGACACTTATGGTATTGGTTATGTGCAAAATCTCAATCTCCTTCAATGTTAAAAATCATTATTCCAATGATTATATTAATAATACAGCTTTATATGACCATCAAAAAGCAACATAATCTGAATCAACACCACGACTTATGGCCTATTGATTAGCTTCACTGCTCTGTTCCTACTAAATCATTTAGCCTGACAACAACAGTGTCAACCTCTCACTGATGTTCTTCTCTAACAGCCTATCAACACCTCCATTAATACTGACAACATGACTGCTTCCACTAATACTTACTGCTTCCTATTTCACTTATTTAAAGAATCTTTAACCTGAAAAAATTATGTATTACTATATTAATCCTATAACAAATGTTTCTTGTCATAACATTTACTGCCACAAAACTAATGCTATTTTGCATTTTACTTTAAACAATATTAGTACCAGCCCTAATTATTATCATCTATTAGGAAATCGAACAGAATGTGTAAATGCAGGACTCTGCTTCCTGTTTTATACAGTAGTGCGATCACTTCCACTCCTTATTGTACTAATCTTTGTTCAAAGCCTGATAGGCTTTCTAAATTTCCAATTAATTTGGCACTGAATTCATTCACTACTTAATTCTTGATCTAATATATTCCTATAACTAGCATGTATTTTAGCATTTGCAGTAAAAATACCTCTTTGTGGTCTCCACCTATGACTGCCAGAAGCGCATGTCAAAGCTCTTCTTGCTGCCTCTATATTCTTACAGCTACACTATTTGAACTAGGAGGCTAGGGCATGTTATGAATTGCAATAATGATAAGCCCTCTAAAAATCTTCGCAGCACATCTTTTCCTTAGTACTCTCCCTATGAGGAATAATCATAACCAGTTCTATTTGTCTGTGCCAAACGGACTTAAAAATCATTAATCGTATACTACCCTGTTAGCCACAAAGTGTTAGTCATTGTAGCTATTCTCAAATACGATGAGCCTACACAGGGGCCACAGCCCTAAGAGTCACACACAGTCTTACCTCATCAATACCGCTCTGACTAGCAAACTCAGACTATGAACAGATTCCCAGCCAACCTATAATTTTAGCTTGCAGCTTATGGTCAATTCTCCCCCTAAAAGTAGTATGACGAAGTCTTACTAATCCAGTTTTGCACCCAACAATGAACTTCACTGGAGAATTATTCATAGTTTTATCAACATGCTCACGATTGAATATTTCCATTACTCTCATGGGAACTAATATTGTAATCATCGCCCTGTATTCCCTATATATATTGATCATAACACAGCGAGGTAAGCACAGGTGTCGCATCCACAGCATCAAACCTCCTTCACACAAGAAAACATTCTCCTAACAGTACATCCACTCCTCCTCCTACTTCCGTCTACCAACACCAGAATTAACATGGAGGGTTTGTACTGTAAGCATAGTTTAATAAAAACATTAGTTTGTGATTCTAATAACGAAAACTTAAAATTCTTCCTTAAAGTATGCAAGAACTGGTAATTCATATTTCCATACATGACAATATGGCTTTCTCAAACTTCTAAAGGATAGAAGTTATCCATTGATCTTATAAACCAAAAAAACTGGTGCAAATCCCAACTCCAAATAAAAGTAATAAATATATTTTCCCCTCAGTATTAGTATCACTGCTTATATAAATCCTACGAATTACAGTGTACATTTCTAATAGCTACAAGAGTAAAATGTATCCACACTATGTAGAAACTATCATTTCATTCACCTTCCTCACTAGCCTAATTCCCACAATAATATTTATCCACTCAGATTGAAATTTAATAATTATTCAGACTCTAAAAATAACACAGTTTTAAACTAGATTAATTCTTTATAATATTTACATGAGTAGCACTATTCATAACATGATCAATCACAGAATTATCAACATGATATATACACTCAGACTCTAACATTAACCAAATTTTTAAATATCTGTTCATACTTCTCATTACAATATTAATCTTAGTCACTGCCAACAATCTTTTTTAATTCTTCAATGGATGAGAAGTAGTAGGAATCACAAATTTCCCATTAATCAAATGATGACATGGTCAGACAGACACAAACACCATGCCCTCTAAACTATGTTATATACCCTAATTGGAGACATCAAATTTTTATGTCGATAGCATACATCTTACTCAATTCCAACTCATAAGACTTCCAACAGATCTTCCTACCTAACACAGGCAATGCTAGTTTCCTACTGGTTGGACTTCTGCTAGCTGCAACCAGAAAATCCTCCCAATTTGGACTTCACTTGTGATTTCCTTCTGCTATAGAAGACTCTACACCTGTCTCAGCCCTACTCCAAAAGTATAAGTTACAATGGAAATTTTCCTATTAATCTAGTTCTGCCCACAAATAGAAAATAATAAGCTCATCCTAACAATAATACTATGCCTAAGAACCATTGCTACATTATTCACAACAATCTGTGTTCTATATACATGATCTCCACATATGTTACATGAGCTCTCTCTCTGTGTATATATATTCCATATATATATTCCATGTGATACGTATGTAGCACATATTTATTCACTGACTACTCTACCATTGTATATCAGTGAACAAAACAGGCAATCATACCTAAAAAGTAGAGGAAGACTGACAATAAAGAAATAATGTTGTAGTATGTGGAAGGTGACCATTGCTACTGGAAAAATAAAAGAGAAATAAGAGGAATCAAGTATGGATAAAATGAGGCATAATTTTAAATAAGGTAGTCAGGCTAATTAAGTAGGAAATGCTTGGGCAAAGAGTTGAAGGAGATGAAGGAATTGACCATGTAGGTTTCTGAAAGATGAAAATGCCAGGCAGGTAGTTAAGCTAGGGCAAAAGCCCTTGGTGGAGGGTTCTGCCTGGCATGTTTGGGGAATGGCAGAGAGGCCATTATGGCTGGAGTACAGGGAGTGAGAGGGCAGTGACAGGAGATAAAGCCAGATAGGAGATGTAGTCCTAATCATGTGGGTCCTTGTAATGCACTGTAAGAATATGGGTTTTAACTTCAAGTGAGATAGGAGCTACTGGCATGCTCTTACTTCAGATTTAAAAGCATTGCTCTTACATCTGGGTTGAGAATAGGTTGTGGGTGGCAAGGATGTGGGCGCTGTAGGTGCTTGGAGTGAGGGAAGAAGCATACAGATAGCCAAGGGGCTACTACAACAGTGGAGAAGAAAGGATGGTGCCTTGGACCAGAAAGGTAGTGGATGTACTGAAAAGTGATGGATGGAACCAATAGTATTTCCAAGTTGTTTGATTGCGGAGTGTGGGAGCGTGAAAAGCATCACAGACAACAGCATAGTGATTATAAGAGGGAAAGGGGGGTGAGGGGAAGTAGATGGGGAATGGGGAATAAATAGTGATGGAAGGAGACTTGACTTGGAGTGATGAACACATGATACAATGTGCAGATGCTGTATTATAGAATTGTACGCTTGAAACCTATATAATTTTATTAACCAATGTCACCCCAATAAATTCAGTACAAAAGAATGATACCAGCATTTTTAGAACAAGAAAGTATGTATTTATTATAAACTTAAATAAGAAGACTGAGGTAGAGCAGTTTGGGGGGAAATCAGCAGTTCAGTTTTGGTTGTACCAGATCTGAGATGTGCCCCTCTTCATAGTTGGCTCCCAGAACAAAAGCCACACATGAGAATTTGTGATTCCATCTCACAGAAAAGAAAACACTTAAGGGTCCAATATTTGGAAATTTCCCATTAATACATCTCACTAATCACTGAGAAGCTCATCAATAGATAGCTCATGTGTTTTTTTCAAATGCATCTTAGAATAGCTGACATTATCCAGTCACTATTGGCCATGGGGTAGTTATGGACAGAATCACTGCCTGTGGACACACAAAGCCAATTTTTATTCCTGGTAACAAGACTAACACTTGACACCTGCAACCTTTCATTGGATATTGATATAACTAAAAATTATGGCCTAACTGTATATATATGAATCCTCATGTTCTATTAAGTTACAAGTCAACAGATAATATCCAATACCAAAAAAAAAATCAAAAGTAGTTGAAGCTTTTTTCATTATAAACCATGTGGAATCATATATCCTTCAATAACTTTTGTTATAAATGAAAAATAAATGATAAAAACTAGGACATGCTATAAGCTGCAACATGCTTATCCTTTGAGTCTCTCCAGAGACCTGTCCTCCAAAACCCATCTTCTACACCACTGCTAAAAGAATTTTTTTTAATACTTTATTTATTTATTTTTAGGGAAAGGGAGGGAGAAAGAGGGAAATATCAATGTGTGGTTGCCTCTCGTGCCCCCTGCTGGGGACCCATCTTGCAATCCAGGCATGTGTCCTGACTGGGAATCAACCTGCGACCCTTTGGTTCACAGGCCAGCAGCACTCAATCCACTGAGCCACACCAGCCAGGGCGAATTTTTAAAAACGTGCTTATATGTTGACTATTTCCAGAGACCTGTTTTGAACACTGTGTCATGAACTTTTCACATCTTTTAAGCAATGAAGAAAAGCTAGTGTTCAATGGATGGAGGCTGGAACCTTGAAGGAAAAGAAAAATGCCAGAACCCAGCAGACCCAACTGGAGGTGAGCCAACCCACAGCTAGATTCCCTCAGGGGTGGTGAGGGAGGTAGGACAGACACTGCTGTAATTGTCACTGACATGAAGACAGGTACTCCTGAGTCCAACAGCTGAAGATTCCTTGCCAATTCTACAGACCACTAGGCAGCTACTGATAAACCCCCATGCAGTGCATGTGGAGTCCTTTGGGTCCAGTGGAGCCAAGCATGCCTTCAACTAACTAGAACTCAAGGTCATTGTCCATAGCTCAGGTGGAGCTGGGTCCTGGGCAGGATGTACACCTTCTTTTTTTTTTTTAACAGCCAGAATAAGAGAAGGTGGGGAATATAGCTTTCTAGTTTTATTGTTCTATAAATAAAAATCTGTCATCGTTCAATATGGCAAGAAAAAGAATATAAAATCTTCCAAAGGAGAAATTGGAGGGAAAAATAACCTGAGAATGCCAAGGTGAACTGATGCTAAATCAAGGGAAAGATGTACTATAATGTACAAGTAAAATATGAGTTTCAATAATGAAAATAAGAATTTTAAGCTGCTGAAGCCATTAAAGGTGAAAATGTGTATGCAGATACATAAAAATGTAAATTTAAAAAGAGAGAGAAATGTGTGTTTTTGCATCAAATATTCAGAAAGAAGAGACCATCTGAAAAACAAGCCTGAAAAAGATGTAATCAGTTGTGTGTTCCTCCAGGGGAAATGCACAGAGGTATCTGTGTTCAGCTACACAATGACTTTTCCATAAGAATAACAATGAAACCACAAATCTTTCGACAAAGCAGAAATCAAACTTAGAAAACTGAGAAAAAGTGAGGAAAAACATAAGAGCATACAGCCCAGGAGAAATCTGCTGTCAGAGGGCTGTCTCAGGATTGGGAATAAACATACCCAAAGGCAGCAAACTCAAGAGTAAAGCCAGAAAACAGTGCTAACAGGACACCTAGTTTGATCTTCTGTTTTGTTTGATTTTTTTTTTTTTTTTTTTTTTGCTAGGATTAGGATGGGTATTATCACTGCTGTTGTTCCTCAGCCTCAGGAAACTTCCTAAACATCCATTCTTATAGAACCGATTAATTTGCAAATAGCTTCTAAGAGGATTACAAAAAATTCATTTTTCAAATAGGAAACTTTTCTAGTGCCCTTTGCTGGAGCGCACATCTTTCGTGAAGTAAACAATAATTAAATTGGTTGAGAAGCAAGTGGCCTTTCCGTAGTGGGAGTAGGGGAAATAGAGAGCTGTGTTCACTTTCCAGCCTTGAAAATAGCTGGTGGCAGTGATGTGTGCTAGAGTGTCACCTAGTGGTTTTGAGAGACAAGATCCAGAACTGAGCAGTTGGCTCTGGAAACTCCCAGTTCAGAGAGCTTCCTTCATCTTGTTGGGGGAGGGGCCAGACAGGGTTAACAGCTGACCTCCGGCCAGTGGTGAAGCTAAAACTCTCAAGCTTCACCTACACTGAAGCCATTCACAGCTCTGGCTCCAGTTATTTTTATAAGCCCAAACCAGAGCTTTGTCATCAGGTTTCAGCATATCTAATGTGAAACTCCTGTGTCTGGTATTTTTGAGATTTCTGTCTGAGACCTGATGGGAAGGTTATCAGACAAGAAGCACATGGCTGTAGGCAGGTATCATTGCATCATTAGTTCAGGACACTGTCCTTTGTCTCCAAGCTCACTGCAACTGACCGACATGCCTATAGCCTGGACCCCTCAGAATTTACCCTCCACATTGCTGCTTGTCTACTTTCTAAAATATAAATGGGTTGGTGGTGTTCTTGGCCTCAAACACTTTATGGATTTCTCTCTGCCCTATGTGTAAAGGTTTAGGTTCCTTAAGGGACATGCAAGGTCCCTAGGGACCTACCCCTGCTCACCTCCCACTCACACGAAATCCCAGCCAGAATAAGCCCTACCAAGGCACACCTGCACACCCAGGCCGTGCTCATGGTGTGCCTCCTGCCACCACACTCTTCCCCACCCTCTCTTTGCCTGTGTTATCCCTGCTCATCCTTTGTTTTTCCCAGTTTTCAGGCTTGGCTAAGTGCCTCTCCCACAGTCCCCTAAAGCATTCCATATAACCCATAATGTGATACTTAAACTCTGTTTAATAATTATTCCTCCATTCAACCATTAACTCCAGGATTGTCTTACATTTCTATATCCCCAGTGCCTGGAAGGGTCTCAGGGGATATATATTTGATAAATATTTGAATGAAAGAAGGCATATGATTGAATCAATGGCCTGCTTCTCTGTCCCCTAGCACAATTAGTCAATTGCCTTATTTTCAAATATAAATGTGACCTGATGCTTAGTGGGACTTACTTGTGGCTACTAAAGCACAGAACCAAAAACAAAGAAGAAGGTGTGCCACATTCTAAAGAGTCCACCACATTAAAAGCCAGACATCCCCCGCCCTATACCCTACAACAACTGAGCACCTACTTCCAGCCCCCAACCCACTCTTCTTTGAAAAGAGGTCTTGGGACCAGGAGGAAAGTAGCCACCATTGGCCTTATGGGGGCTGTGGTGTTCATACAAGATTTATTCTCCTATCCTCCAAAATCAAGTAAAGGCGGAGAGTCCAAGAGACCCATGAACATTTGTGAGGAGCCAACAGGACAGGGAGCTGGACTCCTGCCCCCCGCTGGGTGCTGGCTAAGCTGTGCAATTTATCTGGAGAGCCTGGAGTGGCCTCTGGAATATGACTGCAAAAACGAGGAAACCAATATTTGCTTCTCAGCTGATATTCCTAAAGGCAGGAGGCTGGATGGTAAAGCCCACATCCATAAGTCAAAAAGGGCTGTGGTCCCTGACTGGTGTGGTTTTGTGGGTTGGACATCGTTCAAGAAAGCAAAAGGTTGACAGTTCGATTCCTGGTCAGGGCACATGCCTGGGGCTACGTGTGAGAGGCAACCAATTGATGTTTTTCTCTTACTTCAATGTTTCTCTCCCTCTCTTCCTCCCTTCCTTCCCATCTCTTTAAAAATAAATAAATAAGATCTTTTAAAAAGTGGTTGTAGTATCATGTGCCTGTAAAGAAAAGGACAGGCACGGACATTCTACTCTCATTCTTCATGACCTTTGGCCTGCATGAAGGAGCTTGGAGTAGAGGACCAGCTGCAGGAGTTATAAAGTGGCCAGGATTGCCCCCAGGCTAGAGAGGGACCTCCTCGTGGGCAGGATAATTGAATGTCTCTTTCTGAAGGGGTCCTGAGCAATAGAGAGACCCAGTGAGATACCAAACAGCATGGGCACCATCTACAAAGACCATTATGTCGGCAGAGGACAACCAGGAGAGGATATTACCTGAGCAAGACCAGCAGCACTCCCCACCACTGGCTTGTAACCAGTGACATAGATGTTCCTTATCTTCTTAGTTTCCCACTTGCTTCCTTCAAAGTTAAAAGGGGCTAGACCTAATCAACGAAAGCCATAATGCAGAGTCAGACTACAGGCCCTGACCACCTCCTTTCAAGCAGACAGGTTCATGAGCTAGGATGGAGGAGCCAGAACAGGCTAGCTTTTGCTGCAGTACCTCAGAAAAGCCCCAGGTCTCAAAGGCTTAGCATGACAAGTTACTCCCTCCAAAGCAGTTTAACAGGGAGCTCTGTTCAGAGCAGTCACTTAAAGATCCAGGCTGCAAAAGGCTCCCCCTGGACATGTGCTTCCTCCACCACCACAGGGAAGAATGGAAGGCAGCACATTATGCACTCACTCTTAAAACTTCTGTCCAGCATGATACATGTCATTTATGTCCACATTTCATTGGCCAAACCCAAGTCACATGCCCTAATTTCACCCTAACTTCCTGGGCTGCGAGGTATACTTTCCTGCCATGTCTGCAGAAGGATGAGAAGATTCTTACACAGCCCTACTGACAACCACATGGGAGAGAAGAGTATTCCAGTTTAAACTTGAAATGTTGAGCCAGAGCACATTATAATAACTGAAGGTGATCAGAAATATCTAGTCTGCTGAAGGTACATTAAGGGACCACAACAAGTCCCAAGGAGCATGATTGTAAGTAATGTTTAAAGAAATTGTCTCATGTTTAGGCCCACTTGGCAGAGATTCTTTATTAAATTGGTTACACATATAGTCCTCTCCTCCAACTATTAGAATGAAACACCAGAGGCACTGAATATGTTCCACTCCTCAAGATATCGTTTGACTGTCTCTCCTCTAAGTAATGTTTATCCCGCTGACATCTGACCATGATTGTTTGGGTTAAGGAATATTTGACATATCCAGAGGGTGGAGTGAAAATATGCTTTCCATTATACCTGCTAAAATGCTGAGCATAAATCACATGTCTTCCTATGTATATATTTGATGGTCTTCCCTTATGTGCTAGGTGTGCGTTCCAAGACCCCTAGAGGATTCCTGAAACTGAGGATACTACCAAGCCCTAAATATGCTATGATCTTTCCTAAACATACACACCTTTTCACTTAAAGGAAGCACTTGACAGCTTCTTTGTGGCATGTGCAAGTTGCTAGCATCACTACCCTTGACTCTGGCGACATCAGTCAGTAAAATAGGGTCACTTGAGCACAAGCACTGCAGTTTCTTTTCCCGGGCTTCGGTTCGCTCATTTGTGAAGTGAGTTAAACTAGATGACTCCTGGATCTCTTCATTCTCATCGATCCTGAAAAGTGATTAAATTATCACATGGAAATTATGCTTCACATCAATAGAATATTTTCCTTCTTGGACCACCAAATGATTTTATACTTTAATAATTCAGAACTTGAATGGAGTGCTATCTGCAATGTTTTTGACCCTGTGTAAAGATATATAAAAAATCTCTACCTGCAAGAATATTAATATTAAATAATTAAAAATAATAATCATATTTTTCTTTGAGATTAGAACATGAAGTGTTAGATTAGCTCTTGATTACAAATTCACTTATATACCCTCTTTCCAAAATTTCCTAAAATGTGTTCCATTGAATACTAGCTCTATAGTAAATTAACAGATACTCTTAAAAAAAAAGTCCTGATCTCAAATAATTTGGGGAAATAATGGTGACAAAGTTAAACTAGTCTCATCACCATGCTCAGAACATGAAATTTGCTCACAGGAGTGCAGCAGGCTGGCTGTAAAGGGGGTGCCGCTGCTTTATTGAAACCGGAAAAGCTGGCATTCAATAAGCAGAGGCAGAGAGTGAATCTTTAGGGGCGCTTTTTTCAGATGGCCGTGCATCTGAGAAGCTGGTGGGTTTGTACCCTAACAGACTGTCTTACATTTCCTTTCCAGCCAGCATTTTTTTATAAGGGGAAAAGAGTGTAGGTAAGGGATTTGGAATTCAGGAAAGAGGTTAATCAGATAAAAGCTGCAGTCTAGCAATTTCCCTAGCAGCCTTTCATCCCCTGACTGGTCATTTTCTTTATCTGTGTCCTGGGCAGTGGGCTGTCTCTCCCAGGAACACAGTGAGTCAGATACCAGTTTGATTGCTTATGGTCCTTTCTGGAGCACAAAGGTCAGTCACTTGTGGTCTCCTGCAGTCAGGGTGAGCTGTACCTTCAGTTCCTGAAACAATCGCTTTTTACATGCATTAACTACTAGGCTTATTAACTATTACCTTAAACTAAAATTTTCCAACTCTTGGGTCCCCCATCAGTATGGGCAGTCACCCCTCCCTACACCCACACCACGTCCAGTTTCCAGAGTGAGCGACAGGACAAGGAACGTTTTGGCCAGAGCAACACTCTTGGTACCAGGTATTTAGATACCAAGCCAAACCCATTTTTGTTACGAAAAGTAGAGAAGGCAGAACTTGAACCAGCCCTGAAAAGTTCAATTAATGGTTTTATTTAAGCCATTTACAGCTCAACTTAAAAGAGGCTCTCTACAAACTAGAGAAGTAAAAATGGAAAGGATTTCCCTTAGAGGCAGTGGGTTTTGGCCATAAATGTTCCTTCAGAGGCAATCAGGCATTCCAGGGACCAGGCACTCTAAGCATTTCCCATGGGGAAAGCGGGGTGTGCATTTGGCTAAGGGGAACTTGATTCTTCCTGCAGAAACCTGTGAAAGGCAGGAGCTTACTGCATGAGGCTTGGTGGCAGGGCTCTGCTCATCAGTCATTTTTCTGGACCTGCAGGTTGGTCCCTCACAAGGGGGCTGGAGGTCAGGCAGAGCTCCCCTGTATGGCCTCAGGGCCCACAATACAAACAGGCCAACAAAAGGAGCAGCACTATCCCTGAGGCCTCAACTTAAGTGCCCACCTCTATTACAATGAGCACCTGTTTCAGCCTGGCCCCGAAGACTCCCCACAGGACAAAGTTCAGAAATGAGGCAGCAGAATTTAGAGATAAAGAACATGGCCTCTGAAGTCAGACCACCTGGGCTGGACTCTTGAATGGGTGTGAACCGTCTGTATCTTAGTTTTCCCATCATAAAATGGGCGCAATCTTAAGAGCTGCCATAGAGGGTGATTTGGGGAGTTAAATAAGTTTATCCACATAAAACAGTTCTTTAGTTCTTATATGTTATTATCATAATATGTAATATATTGCATTACCACAGCAGGTTTAATTTTTAAAGTAATTGCAAACCCGGCCCGGCTGGTGTAGCTTAGTGGATTGAGTGCAGGCTGGGAACCAGAGGGTCCCGGTTCGATTCCCAGTCGGGGCACATGCCTGGGTTGCGGGCCAGGTCCCCAGTGAGGGCCATGTGAGAGGCAACCATACATTGCTCTTTCTCTCTCCCTTCTCCTCTCTCTGAAAATAAATAAATTAAAAAAAAATCTTTAAAGTAATTGCAAACCCCTTCTCTCATTTGAAATCTCTATAACAACCCTATAAATTAGGTAGGAAAATGTAGAGCATTATGCTTCTTTTTTCCCCAAGATGAGAAAATTGAGGTACACAGCAATTAAGTGCCTTCAGTGGCAAAGAGCTTTAGAATCAGGAAAAACTAGTTTTAAATCAGAACTACCACTTACCAGCCCTAAACCTTTAGCAAGCAACTTAGCCTGTCTCTGCCTTTTTTTTTTTTCATCCTTAAAATGGGAATAAAAATGATATTTACCTCATAATGCTGTTGTGATAAACTGAAGATTTAGTATATGTAAAGCCCTTATAACAATGCCTGGCAGATGAGAACTAGTCATTTTATTGCTGCTTTTATTATTTCTCCCCCAATTCGTTTTATTCTTTTCCTCCCATGGGTTGGATAGTACTTGATACATAAAAGGTGATGGATAATATTTTGTTAAATAAAATGCTGGAGGATTTTAGAAGAGAAGACAGTGAGACCTGGGGAAGGTCTAGAAGGTTTTATGAAAGGGGTGTGGCAAGGGGGTGCGTTGGGGGGGCGTTGTTAACTATAATATAAATATGTAATGGAAAACACATTAGCATTTTTATAGAGGACAGATGATACATTTGCTCTTGGAGTTAAAAAATTCCATACATTATTTACTTTTCTCTACTTCCAATTATTTACTGGCAAAACCTATTAAAAATACATTGTAAAATGTAGCTTATCTCACAATCTTTTATGTATCTGCTGTAAATTCCAGTTTACGTAGGGTAAAAAATCAAACCAAACTGTCTTAGGGATATTGTTCAACTGCATTATAAGAACCACAAGAATTTCACAGAGAACTTTCATTTTATCTAAATTTTATTTTTGCCTTGTAAGTCCAATTGTAGCTGTGTTGCCCTTAGTAGTTTGAGATTTTTTTAAATGGCCTCCAGGCAAAGCATCTGTATTTAATTTGCCTGGAGTGCAACTCCTTCTTCAACCATCAAAGAAATTGTTGAGTTATTAGCATATTTTTCACTTATTATTTGCTACCATCCCTGGAGTATCTTAATTTCTTTGTTCTCCAAATGTTAGCCATTTGTGGGTGGAGGGAGGAAATTAAGCATACTGTAACATAATTAACACTGAACATTCTTCAGAAAGTAAAGAGGGTTTTTTCCCCTCTTCAGCTCTATTTGTAGCCCTTCCCACACTAGGCCACAGTAGCCAAACCAAAACAAGAATGCATAGACAACCAACTGAACATCTGATGTGTGTGATGCTGGCCTCCACATCGTCCAGTTGTTTGTAATGCTACCAACGACCAAACCGTGTCGCGGAAATTCATGCGATCAGACCTGACCTCTTGTTGTGTCATCTATAGACCCTTCTCCGCTCCCTCTCATTGGTGATGATTTTATCAGCAATGTGCCTCCACCACTGCGCAACTCTCCACAGGCAGAGCTGAGAGCCCTTCCTATAAACTCCCAGGGGTCATGTGCCAGAGTATCACTCTCCAGGAAGCAGGCAGTTTTGACTTTCATTCCTTTCACTGATGTTAACCACCCTCTTCCTAGGCTTGCCCTTCTAGGAGGAAGGGGAGTGCTGTTCACCCCTCCCTCATGAGGAACACAACCTGCAGATTAGCCAGGTACCTCACTTCCTGCCCCCTGGCTCTCCTCTGGTGGGCACTGCAATGCTGCTAGTCATGTTTCCTCCCTCCCCACTGTCTTCAACCTCCCAATCTGTCTTTTTAAAGAATGCTTTTCAATATACTCATAGACACAGACAATAGTATGGTGGTTACCAAAGGGGTAGGGTTGGCAGGGGAGAACTAAGAAGGTAAAGGGGTCAAATAGAAGGTGATAGAAGGAAACTAGATTTCAGGAGGTGAGCACACAATACAGTATACAGATATCATATTATAAAGTTGTGCAGTTGACATTTATAGTGTTATTAACCAATATTAACACAATACATTTAATTTTTATAAAGCCCTTCTCAGACATAGACAACAGTATGGTGATTAGCAGAGGGAAAGGGGCTGTGGGAGGTAGTGAAGAGCAAAGGGGGAGAAGTGGTGATGGAAGGAGACTTACATTGGGGTGCCGAACACACAGCATACAACACAGACGATGTATTACAGAATTGTACACTTGAAACCTATACATTGCAATAATTTTATTAACCAATGTCACCCCAGTAAATTCAATACAATAAATAAATAAAATTAAAGTCTTTCTTGCCTCCTTTCCCCTGCAGTCTACATCACTGACTTTTTTTCTGCTTCTCGTAATCAAACTTCTTGAAGGAGTGGTCCTCAGAGCCAGGTGCGTGCACAGAGAGGACTGGCTGTGCTCTGTTCTTCGGCTGGGTGGTGGGCGGTGGCATTCATTTCATCACTATGTTTCATGAATTACACATATGTTACATGTGTGTTTCTGTGCATAATAATCAAGGCAAAGATTTAAAAAAAGAGTAGCCCCATGAGTTCCTGTTTTATCCTTGCGTACTTTTTTCTGAAGCGTTGGAACCCAGCCTCTCCTCCAGCACTCCACTGAAACATTGCTGCTCCTGGGACCAATGGCTTTTTCGTCACTATGTGTCTGTTTGTATTTCACTGGCATTCTCAGGTATTTGATGGAATTAAGACTCCATGACTCTTGGAACACTTTCCTTTCTTGTTTTCCCCCAGATTCTCTCATTTCTATGATATAAGACCTTAATATTGTACTTATGTCCCCTCCACTCCCACATCATACCCTCTTCCCTCTGGTAACCACCACACTTCTGTCTGTGTTCAAGACTACAAAGATGCTTTTAAGATCAAACCACATCTATGCCCCTACTAGCCACATATTTGCATATAAAGCTCTCATCTTGGGAATGTTGCCACATATACTGTGAATTCTGTGCACATCCACTCACTGCACCACCTCCCCTGCCCTCACAGAGGGAACAAATGCTTCTGCAAGGAGTATTCCCCGCCAGGCTCTGGCCAGGCCCCTTCCCAAGCCCAGCTTGCCTTCCCCACCATGATGCCTCTTCATAGGTGAGCAATGTGCCCAAGAGCAGAATACACAGATGTCCTCTGCAGTGGGTGAACGTGAGGGCAGTGGCCCAGGCTACAAAGAACCCTCCCCACTGTCCGTCCAACAATTCAGCAGGGGCTTCCAATCTGACACATACTGACCTTTACTCCAGATCGTCCCAAGCTTGGGCCTGTGCAGAAGCTCAGGATCCATACTGATCTTACAAGGGTCAAGGAAACTCAAGCATCAAAGAGCAGGGGATACTCTGGGGTAGGGAGAAGGAGCCCAGTGAACTGAAGGTCAATTTCTAGAAGCAGACTTTCTTATTTATCAACTGATAAACATATAAACCAAGTACGATATCAGTACTGAATCTGAGGAGAGGACCCCTGGTGTTACTGTAGGCCTCTGAGGCTCATTCTAAACGGCTGCCTTGACCATTGGACTACTTATTTGTGTAGTCATGCAGGCCCTTCCACAGTTCTAGGGGCTGAGAACTACAAGGTCCAACAGACTGCTGGTCAGGCCAAGGCTCAGGGGCTGACAGACATCCTGGGGAGGGGAGAGGGGCCATCCTCCCGAACCACTCTTCTGTCCCAGGGCAGTCCCTTTCTGGTGCTTCCCAATGCTGCAGAGCTCACCTTGGTGAATGTGAAATCAGGCATGTAAAGGAGGGCAGAGAAGAGTAAGTGTTCCCTGGATGAGGCCCCACACATACACCATAAAGGTGACACTACCGGGCACTGGGGGAAGGGAGACTATTTGCCAAGTCAAACAAATATCTGATGAGAAAATAAGTGAATCTTAGCCACTGTCTCACACCGCACTCAAAACTCAATTCCAAGTTGATCACATATATCTAGATGTAAAATATTTTAAGAAAACACAGCAGTATGTCTTCATGACCTTGAAGTAGGCATAGACTCCTTACACAGTATGAAAAAGTTGCTAAGCATTTAAAAATGATATGTTAGACTATATTCAAATGAAGGACTATTCATCTAAGAACATCATTTGGGGAGCTGGGGAGCTGGCCATAGATTGCTAGAGGATGTTTGTTCTGCTTGTGTGTAGAAAGGAGAACAGTCTGAGAGTGTTCAGAATTCCTGAAGATAGTGAAAAGTGTATTACTTTGTTATAAACTGCCACACTTGGTGGTTTAAAACAAATTAATACATTGTCTAATAGTTCTAGAGGTCAAAGTCCTAAATCAGTTTCACGGGGCTAAAATCAAGGTGTAGGCAGGTCTGTGTTCCTTGCTTCCTCCAGGTTCCGGAGGCTGCCTGCTTTCCTGGGCCAGTGGGACCTTCCTCTGTCTTCAAAGAAGGCAGTACAGCATCTTCTTTCTTCCCTGATCTATGCTTCTGCCACTACATCTTGTCTTTCTAACTTTGATCTTCCTGCCTCCCTCTTAGCGGGACCACTATGATCACACTGGGCCCACCTAGATAACCCAGGATAATCTCCTCATCTAAGACCCTTAACTTATTCATTTCTGCAAGGTCACTTTTACCATGTTCAGGTAGCGGCCTCACAGCTTCCAGGGATTATGGCTTGGACATCTTTAGGGGCCATTATTTAGTTTTCCCTGGGAGGGTCAACACCCAGAGGACAGCTCAGCAAATTTGGGTGTACAGTTGCAGGGGATGATATTCAATGGCCAACAAACAAAAAAAGTGATCAAGGAGGCACAGACTGAGGAGGGCACCAGGCTGTAAGCTGCCCAGCAACCAGAACAGCTCGACTCAGATGGCAGTGGTGTGAGTGAGAACGTGAGCAGGTGGAAGCCTGGAGCTGCTGGAAGTGTGGAGGGATACAGTCAGTATAGAGAGCCCTTTGCCAGTGTCTTCAGGATACTGTGGCCCAGCAGTTTCACCCCTAAGTATGTACCCAACTACATGCACACATGTGCTCACCAAAAACACACCTACAGGTGTTCATGGAACCACTATTTGCAGTGCCACAGACTGGAGCAGTCAGGATGCTCACCTGTGATGGGTGAGGGATGAATCTTGACATAGTCTTCTGGTGGAAAACAGTGAGAATGGACGAGGTTTAGCTGCATGCTTCACAAGGGAATATGTGCATGGTTCCACTTGTAAAAGAACAGGAAAAACTAATGTATGGCTTTGAAAGTCAGGATGATGGTTGCCCTTGAGGCAATGGGCAGCGTGATAGGAGGTAGACACAGGAGGAGTGTCTCAAGTGCAGGGTGTTCTCTCATAATCTGCATGCAGGCCACATGGATGCATTTATTCTGTGAAAATGGGTTCAGCAGTACCCACTTCTTTTCACACTTCTTTGCATGTTACATTTAATACACAGAGTTGCAAACCCTTGCTCTCTGCATACTGAGGTCTGGAGGTATGGAATGGCTGCTGTCTGTATTCCTAACTTGTAATCAATCAAAAATCCCCAAGCACTCATGGCCCCAAATCACTGGATCTGTCTTTTTCTAAATCAGTAAATTAGTGAGGGGAGAAGCCAAGGTTTTAACTGGTACATAAGCCTGAGATACTGACTGATCCAATCCAGGGAAATATTCAGCTGCTTCCTTGTTTTTAGCCTCCCCCATTTGTAAACAGCTTTGGTTCTGTCTCTAAAAAGTGATAACGCGACCAGTCATACACCTCCGGCAATCCAAATCACAGTGCTGGACTGGATCCACCAATAGGCTGAACTGCTATGTTGCCAAGTAATCCAGAT
Source organism: Micronycteris hirsuta (assembly GCA_004026765.1). Classification (NCBI taxonomy): domain Eukaryota; kingdom Metazoa; phylum Chordata; class Mammalia; order Chiroptera; family Phyllostomidae; genus Micronycteris; species Micronycteris hirsuta. Next base: position 18,484 of record PVJI01022224.1, read on the forward strand.
GTTTTTCCATATTTAGAATTAAAAGTTATAATATTTTCTAATACATAATCTTAATAGATTCCATTTTAAGCAGAAAATTATGGGCTAGCCATTGCCAGGTGGTTGTAGCATTTCCCACCCATTAAGGTTATTAAATTCCTCTGAGGCTACCGTCATCTTGGTCCTGTTTTCTGGATTTGCTTTAACTCTCCAGAATCCTTTCTTTGAATCTATACCTGTGATCACCTGAGCAGACCCTGGTGGTTCCTTCAGATAATGAGTTCTCAACACAGAGGAGTCATGTAGTTGATTAAAAACATATATTTCCTATTGTCATCACTAAATGTGTGGGCCACCCTGGGCTAGGCACCAAAGCCACTGTCAAGCGCCAAAGCCTTAAAGCTAGAGAAATCACTTCCAAATATCCGCACACCAGCTTTTCTCTCTTAATACTCTACAGAGCTCCTCATTTGCTCATGAAATCATTCAGTCCCTCCACAAATATTTATTGAGTGTGTACTAAATCTCAGCATACACTGGAGAGAGATAATGATGGAAATAATCATAGACTTTCACCTTGTGGGGCTTCCATTCTAGGGAGGGGAGATAGACAACAAAGAATAGATGATAGATGATAGATAGATAGATAGATAGATAGATAGATAGATAGATAGATAGATAGATGATAGATAAATTTGATGGCATGTGAAGAGAGAGAGACAGGAAGAGAGAAAGCAAAGTGAGAGGACGCAGGATGTGGGGTTTGATATTTTGGGGAACCTAGGCCTCACATGGATGTTAAAATGGAAATTTCTCCTCCAACATTTGTTCTCCAGTGTGAGATCTGCCCAGTGTATGCCCTCATTTCTCCAGAAACGACTTTCCTGTATCCACAGACAATTTTCCCAAGAGGAAGTAGCATTTGCGATTGTTTTGGCCACTCTGGCGTTTGGTAAAGACGACAGCCTCCAAAGGCTCCTCCCACCTCTTCAGAAGTCTTGGGCCACCTGACACAGACCTCCCCATCCGTGCTCCGATGATGAACCCTCTCATGCTCACTTCTTTTGGGGCTACACCAGGATTCTATAACACAAAATGAGTTTTCCAGGCCTTCTCACCAGTAAATAGCTTCAGGGACTCCTCCGTTCCCAGCTTCAGCCTCCGTTTGATGACGCTCCGAGGGAGCCCCGGTCTACTGTACAGCACACACGTGCCTGTCCCAAGTTAGGAATGACCTCCAGGGAAGATGTCTCAAAGGAGGCCTGTTCTAAGATAGTATAATACCTGGCAGGGCGATTTTTCTAACGACAGTTAAGTATTTATTAGGACATATCTCTTCTTGACATGGTTATGCCTAGAATCAGAAGGCTATCTCTTAAAATGTCCCTCTTTATTTGAAGGTTAAAAATAAAAATGACTACGCTGAGGATGTAAAATAAACTTTCAGAGCCAACTAATATTGGGAAAGAAGCAAAGCAAGAGGCTTGCTTACTTCAATGCTAGTATCTTCAAACTCTTTTTGGTACTTTTGTCCTGATGATGTTTAGTTCACCAAGTAATTTTAAGGAACAAAACAAAAATTTTCTACCAAGACCTTGTAATATTAAATGGAGAAATCAGTCAAGGTTTAAAAAAAAATCTTTTACTTTTTGAGAACTATGGAACAGTAAATTTATCCATTTACTCAGTGTTATAAGAATCCAAAATTCTTTGTAGCAAAGAAAGTTTAATCCTTTTATTGAACTAAAATCATTTGACTGTAAATCTACTTGAGTTCCATGTTGTATTCATTTAAATGAGGGAAACAGCCAGAGAGAAAGAAAGTGAAAAAGAGAAATATTGTTGGCAGAAAAATCACCCTTCCATTCCATCAGCAAGTATTTCGTGAGGGTCTCCAGTGTGCAAGGAGGAAGGGAGGAAGAAAGAAAGAAGAAAAACAAGCCCCGCGATTTCAGAACCAGAGGAAGCCCAGAGTCACCTGCTCTGTCTAAGGCTGTCCCCCTGTGAGGTGCTCTCACCTGGAAGCTGACCTGCTGCCTTCAACAACCGGTGTGTTGAGTGAAAACCTGCAGCTAGCCATTCTTCACATGCATCATTAAACCTTCACAGACTCCTCCCCTTCCAAATGGAATCATACCAGCAAAAAAATCTCACTGGGGGCTGCGGAAGCTCTCGCCAGGCCTACACTCACGTGGGGGACTTTTGCCAAGATTCAGATGAACTAGACCTGAGAGCCAAACCTCTAGGTTTGCCAAATCCAAAGTAATTCGATATGTTTTTTTCCATCAAATAGTTTGCAGTATGTGGTCATGTCCTAAGTTCAGAGTTTCACATAGTGAAAAAAAATGATCATCCTCCAGGGTGATTTTTTTATGGAATGCCAATCTATTTATATTCCTAAAAGATACAGTAAATAGAAAAGCATTCAATTAGAGATAAAATATATAATTGGTGCCTGTTATAAATTTCAACAAATATTCAGTTTACTAAAATTAGTAGTTAAAATGTTTTTAAACTACAGAACTTGTTGAGCATATGCTAGCTAGAGACATACTCTGTGACTTACCAGATTCTTGGTTCTTTCTCAACAAATGAGGTTTTCTGGTTTATTTGATGGCAAGGACTTTCTGGATTGTTGACACTACTTTGCTCTCTCAATTTCTTCAAACACAGACCAGGTCTTTATCTCTCTCTGTCCTCTTTCTCCCCTCTTTTTTTAGTTTTCTGTTAGCAATGATTGCCCAAAAGGGCCAGAAAATGTGTCTGAGAATGCAAAGCACAGAAAGATGAAATACTGTATTGTGATGATGTGTCTCCTCCCTCTTTCATCTTTCCAACTCATATATATATACATATATATATATATATATATGAAATATGGCTAAAAGAACAGAGACATCTGCAGTCTGCAGAAGCCTGTGGAAAAGGAAGAAAGTACAGATTCTAGGCAGCCAGCTGTGCTGAGTGATCTATGTAAGAAATTCAGGGCACTGTTGGCACCAGCCAGTGGAGTCATTTCTCTCTCTGGTACCTCAGCCCCTGCCCCAGCTACCTTCTTGAGTCTCTTTGAGCTCCCTAGTTCCTCACTGGATCTCAGAGGACCCCTAAAATAAAGACCCAGAGAGGCTATCTTTATAAGCATCTGCCTCTGGGACAGCTCTGTGATTTAAAAGAGAATTTTAACTTTTCCTTGATGTTATGCTTGGCCCTAGTTATTTAGGCTCACCCTTGATTCTGAAGGTAGCTGCTATATGACATACCATGAAAATAAAACTTTTCAGTATTTCTACAAAGTTTACTGTTTATTCTCACTCGTTTATTCATGCTGTGTGCCTTCAATATCCATTCTGAAATCCAATAGCATTGCATTGACAGGATCTAGTTAATTTTCTGCATGTGTTTGGAATATGCACATGTGCATATAATTACTTACCTAACCTCACCTACTACTGTGGCATTATAATTTTTCTTAGCTCTTTTACTTTGGTTTACTCAAATGGAGCCCATGTGTGTTGGTCATATAATGAATGCTCATTAGCTAGTACTTTCAAATAAGCTGTATGTAACCCCAGTACCTGAGTGCTTTAGAATTTTAATGAAATTTAGAACTTTGAAATAAAGCTTCTTATGACTATACTTTCATATATGGCAACTGAATGATTTAATTTTTTTTATTGTAGCCTTTGAATCCCTTTATTTTAGAATATTTTATGTAATTATTTCTTAATAAGACTCCTTATTTCCCACACCATACCACTTTCCTAGATTCTAACTTCAATTTCCACTTGCTGACCAGACATTGCTATGTTCAAGGCCCTCAATTCAACATGTGGAAGTACTCGGTCAATATTACTCAGTCAATATTGTCTCTGATAAAACATTTCTCCAGCTCTGTAACCCAGAGGCTCAATTTGGAGATCTGAGAAGCACCTGAGGCATCTCTTCCTCCCTTCCTCTCATTGTTCATCACATCCCTTCAATTCCAGCTCCTAAGTATATCTTACATTTGCTTGCCCTTCTCCATTCCCCATGCCACAGCCTTTGGCCATGCCTTCCTGGACTCCAGCCATAGATCTAATGGGCCCTCCTGCCTTCAGGCCCTGCTCTCTCTAACTCACCCTCCTTCAGTGACATACCAATCTACTCTCCCCTGTCTTTGACTAAAGCTTCTCCACACCTTGTCCTTTCCTGCCACATAAAATTTACATTTCCCCCCATGGTTTAAAACACAGTTCAATGCTCATACCTACTCCACACAAACATGCAGCATCCTCCCACAGCCCCCTTTTCTCAAGTCCTCTGGAAGTACCACACTCCCTCTCTCATCAACTTTAATATCATTCAACTCAGAAAGTGTTAGTTGAATGAATGCCTCAAAAATGAAAAAAAAAAATTACCCATCATTAGGTGTCACAAGGTTGCCCAAAAATAAGCAGAGGTAACTGCTCCAGAGAATATCGAATTTATTGATTATTTAGGACAATCACTTTGCTCATTCTCCCATCTAAAACCAATGGTTTGGGCACTTTTCTGGATATTTCATCCGGCCATCAGGATGTGAAGTAACAGAATAAGAACTAGTGCACAGATCCGTGTAAACACTGAAGCACAAGGCACAGTAACAGAAAGGGGAGGATAATGGCGTTAGGAACCTTCGGGCTGGTTTGAGGGCTGCAGTGGGCTCTGCTGGGTTTGTGTTTTTACAAGCTTATAAAATGAAGAACTAGCATAATGAATTTGAAAGGAATTCAGATAAAATTGATTTTTGGCTTTTCACTTTAAATCAAAGATCATGACCCAGCAATATACATGATTGTACTCTATAAGTAAAGATATTTTCATTCAGGGTAAGCTCAATACACAGACTAGAAAATTAATAGTCACCAAATATTGTTCTTATTTATTTGTTGTTCCTGAAGCTTAAAAATGAGGACACTTGGAGCCTATGACACAGATGAAGTAGGAAACAACACCTATTAGAGGGGATCCAAAAAGACCTGGAATTTATTTATAAAAAATTGTGTATTTATTCTTACATGTTTAAACTCCAGTCACCTTCAAAATACTCTCCATTTGAAGCAATACATCTACTGAGACTTTTTTTTCCACTGCTCAAAACAGTTTTTGAACTCATCGATTCTGATGCCTTTTAGTGCTTCTGCCATTTTTTGTTTCACCACTTCCACTTTGGCAAAACGTTTCCCTTTGAGGATTTTTTTTCCCCTGGGGAAACAAACAAAAAAAAGTTGCTCAGGGCCAGATCCAGAGAATAGGCAGGGTGGGGAACGGGGGTCATGCCATTTTTGGTCAAAAACTGCTAAACACTCAGCATGGTGTGGGCAAGTGTGCTTGTAAATCACCCATCATGAAATGGGCAAACAAGTTTAAAGAGTCTTCAAAAAAAACTTCACTGAGTGTGGCAGTGATTTCCACACGTGTGTAAACACGCAGTCCTGAGAATTTACACGTTTTGAGCACAGCTCCATGTGATTCCCATGTGAGCAAGTGTGGATCATGTCTGTGGAATGGGAACTCTCTAATAGGAATTTGACAAAGAGGTATCTTAAAAAATTCTGGCTTGCTGTGACTTGGTCCTGTCTGCCACCGGATCTGAATTTACATCCAATGCCTTGCTATGAGTAATCCTACCCCTGTTCTGCTTAATTCCATGAATAATCAATCCAATGTAAATTGCTGATGCCCCTGATAAAAACCCTAGCTGGGCAAGCCACTGGGCTTTTTCCTGAGATGGGAGGAATCAGCCACGTGGCCCCAGTCCCTCTTTCCCCGCGTGTCTCGGTATGAAATTCATACACACATTGGGTCACGGTCACCCACGGGTATTGGCAGGTCCGATCTACCCCGTGTCAACTGAGGTGCCCTGGCTGGTGTAGCTCAGTGGATTGAGCGTGGGCTGGGAACCAAAGGGTCCTGGTTTGATTCCCAGTCACGGCACATGCCTAGGTTGCAGGCCAGGTCCCCGTGAGGGCCATGTGAGAGGCATCCATACATTGCTGTTTCTCTCCCTCTCTGTCTCCCTCCCTTCCCCTCTCTCTAAAAAAAAAAAAAAACTTCACTGAGGCCAAACACAGCCTCTCACCACAACGCCAGCTGGTACACTGATACAGATGGATTCCTAGAACACTTATAGAGTGGGGAAAGTATGTACTACAATAGGCCCGCCCTCCAGAAGATAATTCCAGGGTTTTTTGGGTCCCTCCTCATATTTTCTAAGGGCATATTGGAGTTTAGTCATAACACACAAGATTTCAGAAGAAGACTACTCAGCAGATGTTTAGGAATCATTCTGTGAATAATAAAGTAATGTCATAGCGGTTGCATCAGTCTCCATTCCCACCAGCTGTGCAAAAGGATTCCTTTTTCTTCACATCCTCACCAGCACATGTTTTTTGTTGATTTATTGATGACAGCCCTTCTGACAGGTGTGAGATGGCATCTCCTTGTGGGTTTAATTTGCATTTCTCTGATGACTAGTGACATTGAGCATCTTTTCAATCTTTTGGATGTCCGCTTTGGAGAATTGCTTATTCAGGTCATTTACCCATTTTTTTTAATTGGATTTATTGGGGTTTTTGGTGTTGAGTTTTATAAATTCTTTATGTTTTAGATATTAACCCTTTATCAGATATATTGAAAATACATTCTCCCATTCCATGGATTTTCTTTTTATTTTGTTGATGGTCTCCTCTGCTGTGCAAAAGAATTTTAGTTTGATGTAGTCCCACTTATTTTTTCTTTTGTTTCTCTTGCCTGGGGAGCTATATCAGATAAAACATTGCTATGAACAATATCCAAGATTTTACTGCCTATGTTTTCCTCTAGGATTTTTATGGTTCTGGATCTAATATTTAAGCCTTTAATCCATTTTGAATTTATTCTTGTGTGTGGTATAAGAAGGTAGTCTAATTTTATTTTTCTGTATTA
>PVJI01022225.1:0-25650 GCA_004026765.1 Micronycteris hirsuta
TATTGGTAAATCAGTTACAGCCAATATGCGCCACGCTAATCCAAGGTGTTACTAATAGGGGAAAATGAGTTACAGGGTATATGGGAGCTCCCTGTTACTATCGTCTCAACTTTTCTTCAGGTCTAAAACTGTCCCTAAACAACTGTCTGCTTTGTAAAAAAGTAAATATAATGAGCCCTGGCTGGTGTGGCTCAATGGTTTGAGTGCTGGCCTGCAAACCAAAGGGTCGCCAGTTCGATTCCCAGTCAGGGCACATGCCTGGGTGGCAGGCTAGGTCCCCAGTAGGGGGCGCATGAGAGGCAACTACACATTGATGTTTCTCTCTCTCTTTCTCCCTCCCTTCCCCTCTGCCTAAAAATAAATAAAAGTAAATACAATGAAAATGAAACGATACTACAAGCCAGCTGTCTAGACACTGTTGCCTGCCCGACGCCGGAGCCTGGGGCCCTCTCTCTATTACTAGGACTATTAGCCACTGGTACAGAGGTAATGAAGACACAGGAACACCTAACTGGGATGGGCTCCCTGAGGGTGTGAGGAGCACTGAAAGAGAACTGAGAAGGGAATGGCTTTTCCTCTGGTGAGCAGTGTCAGGCAATGTGGTGTCCTTGCAACACATCACATCACCTTCCCAGTCCCAACTGGGGGATGACTGTGCCAGCCCATGCACTCCCACCTTCTTCCGTTCCTCATCTGAAGCCCAGAGAATGAGCAAGGTCCCCTTGTGGGAGTGCTCGCCCCACTCAACAGTCACCTGTGGAGGAACCAACATCCCCCTTCTGAGGGGTCCATGGCCTGGTGTACGTCACCATCCCACCTGTTGGAGGAGCAGCTCCAGGGGCAGAAGAACCACTCACAGGGTAATAAGAACCCCCCCCCTGGTACGACATTTTACCGTTGCAAGCACCTTCACACCTATTACGCCACTAGAAACTCACAGCTATGTAAGGAAGGAATATAAATAGCATTCCCATTTGCTAGATGAGTAAACTGAGACCCAAAAAGGTTAACTCTTCTGCCGAGGATCACACAGCTACCAAGAAGCAGAGCCGGGACCCAGACATAATGGTCCCCATAGACCCCAACTCCCACAAAATCCAAAATGAAGAGGGCTGGAGACCCCAGGGGATGCGGAGATGACTTGCCCAACCAGAGACTCACTGTGCCTGTCACCGGACGAGGTGCAGTCTACTTTTCTCAGTACCCTGGCCCCTTCTTCTGGGTGACAGAGCTTGATTCTCCCTTGGGGAATACCCTGACACCACTGCTGGGTTTTGTGGTTCAGGTGGGACTGTCCCTCTCTCAGCCTACCCATCTGAGCTCCAGGGTGGATACAGTGATTGCTTCAGGGATGGTCACACAAGCCTAGTTAGTCCAAAGAGAATAAACATCTGAATTTTTGTGGGCACCGCTGAAAGAAGCTTCCTCCTTCTGGGGTTTCCAGAGTCAGTGGCAGTCTTATGAGAGGAGAGCTGCCTGGGAATGAAGTGAACACAGAGGAAAGCAGAGCCAAAAGGTCAGGACAAACACTGGTGATATTTTCTGACCCACCTGGATCCAGCCATTCCTGAAGCCATATTTAACCGTAACAATGTTTTCTTGGATTTGTTTTTCAAAATCCAATGGGGTCTTTTATTTTTCTTAAGCCCTTTTGAGTTAGATTTCTGTCACAAATAGTCCAGTTAATGAACACACCAGACTTCTACCCAGTGGGCAAGAAAACACATGAAAGAACAAAATAGCAACTTGAGGCCAGTCAAAAGGCCACGCCGCTCACTCCTTCACGCAAGGGGGCGTCCCCAAAGGGGACTAGGAGAAGGCCTCCCAGGAAGAGCGCCCGGAGCTGCTTCCCCAACACCTAAAAGACAGCTGCATCAGCCCACCCCGTGAGCCACAGGCTCGGGGCCAGTCCTCTCGACCCTGCTCCGGGGGCAGGCAGGGTGGCACAAATCTGACCCTGCAGACAGACCAGGATTGCTCCCTTCCTCCCTGCTGCAGCATGTGGGCCACTCGTTTCATCCTTCTTCAGTAAAATCGAGGACTGTTCAAGGAAAATGCTGAAAAGAAAAGGAACATTCAGACCATTGTAAATGTGGGGCATTCTACAGAACAATTTTGCCAGGTCCACTGTTTTGTATTTTAGGAGACTAAAGAGCCCTGGCCGACTTGGCTCAGTTGATTGGTTGTCATCCCACGAACCGAAAGGTTGCCAGTTCGATTCCCAGTCAGGGTACATGCCTGGGTTGCAGTCCTGGTCTCCGGCTGGGGCATGTGCGAGAGGCAACCAACCAATGTTTTCCACACATCGATGTTTCTCTACCTCTCTTTCTCTCTACCCTCCCCTCTCTCTAAAAATAAATAAATAAAATCTTACATAAAAAGAGACTAAAGAGCACTGACTAGTGTGGCACAGTGGATTGAGTGCCAGCCTGTGAACCAGAAGGTCACTGGTTTGATTCCCAGTCAGGGCACATGCCTGGGTTGGGGGCCAGGTCCCCAGTAGGGGGCACACAAGAGGCAATCACACATGGATGTTCCTCTCTTTCTCCCTCCCTTCCCCTCTCTCTAAAAATAAATAAATAAATATTTAGATATGAACTATCACGATGCCTGCAACATACCTTCTCTATTTTACTACCAGCGTACAAAGAAAGAGCAAGAACGACTGTGGCAAATCTTCCTAAGTGCAGAATCTGGGTGAATGCAGATGCTCATTGTACTATTCTTCTCATTTTTGCATAGGTTTGTAATTTTCAAAGCAAAAAATTGGAAAAAAAAGAACACATCACCCTTGGCTGTATGCGCCCTCAAGTCTGCACATATGAGTACACGTGTGCAGTGAGTGTGTGTTTACCTGTGCAGTAAGCATGTGTGTGTCTGTGCAGTGAGCACATGTGTGCCTGTGCAGTGAGCATGTGTGTGCCTGCGCAGTGAATGTGTGTGCGTATGTACAGCAAGCGTGTGTGCATGTGTACAGCGAGCGTGGATGTACAAGCATGCATGCATGCATTCTGCACCCCAGTGGACTGGTGTGCAAACATGCTGGGCCAGAGTCAGCAGAACCAGCTCTGGGGCAGGTCTGTCCTCTCACTACCAGTACATCCCTTTCTGAGTCCCTTCCCTGGCTGTGAAATGAGGGCCGAAGCACCTATGTGCACCCCTGAGGTGCACTACGGGCGTGTAGGTGGCTGGAGCAGTACAGCGAAGGGGTTAAGAACTGGAGGCAGCGGCTTAGAAGACATGGTCCTATATATCTTAAGGTCCTTTCTGAGGAGCTGGGTTTACGTGACAGAAACTGTCTCCAAGATCACTCCCTACCTACCTAACTGCCCAGTTCTAAGCCTCTCAGGGGACCAAGTCCTTAGAAGTTGACCTTGGGTTTGAAACTGGAAGGCAGCACTCCTGGATTAGCCCAATGAGAATCAGCCTCTCTGTTCAATCAGCAAATGAAATGCATCTGGGCTCCAAACTGTGGCTTCCCCAAGGGACTCTCAGGGCAGGGCCTGTGACTTAGTAACTGTGAAAGGATGAAAACCCAAGGTCAGCCGCTCTGAACTTGGCTGGAGAAATCAGTGCGTTCAGTCTCGTAATCAACTCACTGGCCAGCCCTCCAGTCAGTAAAGCTCTCTGGACTCCTAGGGCTCTGCAAAGGGAGAGGTGGAGGGTGTTCTCAGGAAAAGGCCACCCCACCAAGGTCCCAGACCAGTGCAGAACTTCAGAGAGCAGCAGGCCACCGACGTCAGGGGACCACACCGGAATGGGCGGAGGCTGTGCAGGCAGAGAACGGCTGCAGAAACCCAGAGGCTGAGAAACCAGGGAAGTGACATCACAGCAAAGAAACAGGATGTTTCCCCCAACAGACTGGCAAAGCGTCCACCCTGCCAGTGGAGGGTGGAGAAGGTAGAGGACAATTCCAAAGTATCACTAAAATAAAAAGTCACCTGTCCTATCACCCAGCAATATCACTGCTAAGATTTACCCAAGTCTAGAGAGACGCATGCACGTGTGCCGGGACCCAGACAAGTATGGGTCCCGGCACACGGGAGTACTTGTAGAGACAAGTATGAGGATGTTCACAGAGGCACTTTCTACAAGAATTAAAAAATACCAGCAACAAACATTTAGATGGGAAACAGATAAGCAGATGGGATATATTTGTAAGCTAGATACTATACAACAGTTGGAAGGAATGAGTTGAGTCTATATGTACGGACATCTACAGTTACTTACGATGCACGTAAAAATATTCTTTAAACATCTTGAAAAATATGTACCAAACACTACATAGTGGCCACTCTGGGGAGGACAGGAAGCACAGCTGGCGGCAGGACACTTCCCACCGGGCAGGAGGATTTAAGAGACCGAGCTCTTAACTGGCGGCTCTACCAACAGCCTTTCCCCTGACAGGCGACAGCCAGGAGGTCAACCCCGGGCTGCGGCCAGTTCAGTCCCCGCTGAGAAATCACTCACAGGCATATCCCAAACGTGGGGCAGGGTAGATGCTTCCTCTATGACAACAGAAATGGCCCTTTCATAACTTTCCCTACAGTGAGCTCTTCTGCCATTTCCTGCCATATGTGTTGCTGTCCAGCTCTCCAATCACGAGTTCCCACTGTCAGGGGTGATGGGAAGCCAGGAGGGGCTGGAGGTGAGCAGCGTGTGGCACTGGGAGGCAGATCCAAGGGGCCACGGAGCGAGGGGTCCCCAGCAGTATTCGCTGCAGACTGGGGTCACTACGAGAACCCTGGCCTCTCAGGGAGAAGCCCCAGGAAGGAGGAGTAGGCAACAGAGACAAGAAACAGTATCTTCCTGACTCTAACTCACCTGCCCTCCATCTGAGCTTCATCAGGAAAGCAAGTAATTAATCTTTGAGACAGGAAGCAGCTGCACCAGGGAGCAAGGGGAGAGGGAAGGGACGGAGACTGAGAAAGAGCAAGACGGAGCAGCAGAGGGGAAAGACGCATATACCGGGTAACGGGGTCAGGGTGCTGGGGGGTGGGGGGGGGAGGTTACCACTAGAGGGGAGATGAGCAAAGAAACTCAAAACGACACAGCAGAGGGAGCCAAGTCAGGAGATCGTCACCGTCTGTCTCTTCTGGCCCTGGCCAGGGATCCCATGTGCCTTGATCCCATCTCCCCAGAGGGCAGTAGCACACATCCCCAAGTTACAACTGAGGTCAAGTCACCTACTCTCCCACCGCCGCCTGGGAGAAACCCCAGAGCCCCAGAGCGGGCAATCCTGGGCTAAGAGCGCCATCTGCTGGCATAGAGGAGAACTGTCCATGTTCCCATCTTGCCGTTACCTGGGACATGCCGCCAACCTCCCATCCCATCTCCTGCCCGTCTTTCTTCCACATCTTCACACCTGCCAAGCCTGTTCCTGCCTGTAGGCCTTTGTATCCTCATGGTTGGCTCCTTCTCTTCCTTCAGGTCTCCTTTCAAATGTCATCTCTTATGGAGAAGCTATTCCTGACCACACACCTAAAGCGCCCCCTGTACCCTGCCCCCATCACCTCACTGGCCTGCTTCCTTCACGGGAGTGGGCACTATCTGAGATCACCTGGGTTCTTCATTCTCTTCCTGTCTACCTCCCCCATTGGAAAGCACCACAAGGCTCCACTGGGCCTGAGTGGTCCACTTCGGTATGACCTGCACTCAGAACAGGCATTGGCAATGAGCACAGTTGAATAAATTAATTGTTCCGTATGCATTCAGTTGAGCTTTTCTGAGCTCAAGAACCCAACTTCAGACCACAGGGACAACCCACAAGCCCTTCAAACGCACCTTGTTCTAGGCCAAAGTCATTATCTTCCTCTGCAGACTAGGTTTTCTTCCCGCCCCCCCCCCCCCCGCCCCAGTGACCCAGTGACAACTTTTCACATCCTCTGGGCACAAAAACCAATTTCTACAGGACTCCTTTCATGCTCCTCCTGTGGATCAAACACTGTAGCTGAGGATTCCACCCTCACATAGCCCTGGCCCGGCCCCTGCTCCGGCCCCGTGCCCACCTTCAGGTTCCTCAGCAGCAACAGTTTCTTCTCCCCCTAATCCACCCCAGAACTCCCAAAGTGCCCTGGAGACAGGGTTCGCACCCCACTCTCCCAAGGCACCCTCACCTCCTCAGCACCACGTTCAAGACGCCCTGAGCAGACTGCACACTTGCCTCCATACCTGACTCACTGTTCCTCAAACAGCCCCGTACGTTTTCTTACCCCACACCTTTGCCCTTGCCATTCCCTCAGGCTGAAATGCCACCTACAGCCCTCCCCTCCTAGAGGATTTCTTTTCAGCCTTCAAAAGCCTCTTTCTGGAAGCCTTCCCTGATTGCAACAGGAAGAATTCACTGCTCACCCCATATCTCTACTGGAATTGGCTATTAAATGTCTTTCTCCTCCAGAGACTGAGTTCTCTGGGCACAGGGACCAGGCCCTGAGTCACCTAATGACCCTCAGCGTCTGCAGTAACAGCTACAGTGGCGAGCACTGTGTGTTTCGTGCATGAGCTCATTTAACCCTCAAACAGCCCTACGGGGTGAGGATTCACATCATCTTCACTCTCCAGATGGTGGAACAGAAGCTCAGAGAGGTTCAGGGGTTTGTCCAAGGGACAGTAGTGAGTGGCAGAGCCAGGGTCCCCAACACCTACAACAGTGCCTGGCAAAGATCGGTGCCCAATGAATATTCGTTAGTTAAACAAACACCTTCATTTCTCTTGCATCGGAGCTCAAAGAGATGAACATCCTGCGTTCTTGCTTTCTCTATTCCAGTTCTGACTCAGTTATATCTGCAAAGTGTCTTCTCTCTTCCTCTCCCTCCCGTCCCAACTGCGAGTTCAAAATGGCCCTGCTGTGACAGGTGAGAGAAACACTAGTGATAAACCCATGTTTAAAAGGGGCGGGGCACCCGGGCCAGTGAGGCTCAGTTGGTTGGAGTGTCGTCCCATCGACAGATGGTCTCGGGTTTGATTCCAGGTCAGGGCACATACCCAGGTTATGAGTTTGATCCCTGCTTGGGGCGCTTAAAAGAAGGCAACCGATTGATGTTTCTCTCTCACATGGATGTTTCTCCGTCACATTGATGGCTCTCTCTCTCTTTCTATCTCCTTCCCCACCTCTCTCTGGAAGCAATGAAAATATGTCTTCAGGTGAGGATAATAAACAAACAAATAAACGGGGTAGGGCACAAGTTTTCAGGTGAAACTGGACACTGGACAGAGGCATCCTTCAAAGATTTCAGATGTTCCTTTCAGAACGGCCATAAGTATCTCCACCCACCTCCTCTCTTTCTTCATAGCCAAACACCCTTATTTCTGCTCAGTCAACAACTTGTCACCAAATACACTATTTCCCATTAATTTTGTTGTTTCCCCATTCAGTTTAATTGGTAATTGTTCTAGCATTGTCTTTGCACTCTTTCTGGCTGCTTTAGATATTACACAACCATTCAGGAACACAGCCACCTCTTTTGACCTTGACCCCGTGGGCGTGTGAGCTGTGCGTTCTGGACAGCTAGCCCAGAAGGCAGCGCCCAGTGCACCGCTCCCCGGGGGGTTGCCGGCAGCCCACGTTACTCTGTCTGCTTGAGGCCCCTCTGCAGCAGACACAGTAGTGCATGCTCAGTGCCTGCCCTTGGACAGCAGTGGGTTGTGAGACACCAAGAAACAGACGGGTTTTTTAACTGAATTATAACCCCAAGTTTTTTTTTCTCAGACACGTACAAAATTCCTGCACCCACACCAGCAAACAGGTCCCAGTTTGCTCCAAGAAATTTAGGCCCCAGGGAGGGAGACCAAAACACCTAAGGCATAGATGCCTTACACGTCCTCTCTGCACACAGCCTTCCGGTCCCACATGACCGGCATCCTGCTCCATCTCACACCGGCCATGTGACCGGGAGGTCACTTACCCGCCCTGAGTCTTGGTTTCTTCCTTTTTGAAATGCGAAGAACATAGGGAGCCACTTCACGGGACAGTTGGGAGTATGGAATGATGTGACAGAGCCAGTGCTATTTTTGTTGCTGTCAGAACGGAATGTGGCATCAGCCATGCTTGTGCCTTTGGGGTGACTGTGTTTCCGAGAGTGGATGTGACTGTGTGTGACCCTGCGTGACAGGGGTGTGTGGGTCATATCTGAACACATGTACCTAAGTGTGGGTGTCTGAGTGTGGAAGCAGGAAAAGCCAGAGCCCACGGCTTCTTACACTTAAGCCGGATGTCCACCAGTTCTCTCTGGCCCTGTTCACAGGCCCAGGTTGCTGTGTGTGAGCGCCCAGCTGCCAGATACCGGCGCGTGGCCGCCTCCTCAGCGCCACCTAGTGGCACTGGATTTCTGTAGCTCAGACATCATGACCTAGAAGGTGTCTTAGAAGATTACCAGGAGTGTCTGGCCTTCAATCTTGACCAGCACTGTCCACCAGAATTTTCTCTGGTGATGAAAATGTTCTGTATCTGTGCTATCCAACACAGTAGCCACTAGCCACATGTGACTATGGAGCACTTGAAATGTGGCTAATGAGAATGGGGAACGGAATTTTAAGTTGTACTTAATTTTAATTAATTTCTATTTAAGTTGACACACGTGACCATATTGGACAGCACTGGTGTGGAGGACTGTTTGAGTCCTGGGATCCAGCTATGCCTCCACCAGACAGACCAGCTCTCTGGGCCTGTCAGTTAAAGAACCAAGACACTTTTCACGCAGGCTGGTGTGACCTGGGTCCTGGCCACTTCCACAGAGCCCTGACGGATGACGACCAACTGGCTCATCGGATCCCCTTCTAGGGCATCTGAACACAAAACTCACTCAGAGGAGGTACTAGGAAGAAATGCACACCTGCTGCTGCAGATGAGAGACACCAGGACCCTGGAGTTGCTAGGGGGTCCCAGGCATACTTCTAGGCTGCTGCATACCCCAAACCTGGGAGAGCTGGGGTGCCACGTGACTGAAGAGCCTTTCTGTGTCTCCGTCCTGCAGACACAAGCATGGGTTTAGAGACAGATAAACCTGGGGTAGTTCCCAGATGGCCAATTGCCACAACTCTCAGAGGCTAATGTTCGAGATCTGTGAAATAGGAATAAAAGCGCATATTTCACCAGGACTGGGTGAGGATCAGAGTAATGTATATAAGAGTATTTCACAGAGTGGACTGAGTGCTGGCCTGTGGACCAAAAGGTTGCCGGTTCGATTCCCAGTCAGGGCACATGGCTGGGTTGTGGGCCACGTCCCCAGCAGGGGGCGCATGAGAGGCAACTGATCAATATTTCTCTTGCACTTCAATGTTTCTTTCCCTCTCTTTCTCCCTCCCTTCCTCTCTCTCTAAAAATAAATAAAGTCTTTTTTAAAAATTATAATTTCATCTCTTATCTTACTCCAACCCAAAAATTCCAAATGGATTAAACAGTTAAATGTGAAAAGGAAATGAAACTGTTAAAAAAAAATAAAAGAATATGTAGGAAACCACCAACCTTCTGGGCAGAAAAAGACTTTTCTAAGCATAAAAGTAACAAAAGTCACAAATGAAAAGACTGACAGATTTTACCGAAAAACAATAGAGTCAAATTTATTAGCAAAGGGTAAAGAGAAAGATTATTTGGAAGTAACAAGATGGCAAAGGGGTCACAGCTTTGATTCAGAGTTCTAATGAATCAAAAAGAAAAATATGAACATCCCAACAGAAAAAAAAAAGTCAAGAGTCATTAAGAAATATTTCCCCCAAACATTTAAAAATAATGTGTGAAAACATTTTATCTTTAGTGGCAGCCAAAGGGAATAATCAAAGATGCACACAAAGATTTATATTCAGGATGTTTTTGCAGCATTATTTATTAATAGTTTAAAATTAAAAACAACCTTAATATTTTTTTAAAAAGCAGTACGTAAACAAATGATGGAACATCGTAATGATAAGATGGTGTGCGATATTTTTAATCACATTTTTAAAGAATATTTAATGGTGTTGAATATGTCATTATATAATAAATTTTAAGAGGAAACTAAAAAGCACAGGAAGGCCTGGCTGGTGTAGCTCAGTGGATTGAGCGTGGGCTGGGAACCAAAGGGTCGCCGGTTCGATTCCCAGTCAGGGCACATGCCTGGGTGGCGGGCCAGGTCCCCAGTGGGGGCCATGTGAGAGGCAACCACACATTGATGCTTTTCTCCCTCACTTTCTCCTTCCCTTCCCCTCTCTTTGAAAATAAAATCTTTTTAAAAAATAAAAATAAAAAATAAAATAAATAAAAAGCACAAGAAGACTTATAAACACATCGCAATGATGACAGTCTGGGTGGTGAGTCATGGGTTTTTATTTTTCATCTCAATCTTTGTACGTATTTCTAAATCTTCCACGGAGACATTGCACTGTCTTTATAATCAGGGGGGAAAAGCTATTATTTAAAAGGGGAAAAAAGTCTGCACCAATATGGGGAACCGCTTGTGATACTCGCAGAGAAAAGGAGAACAGGCGCACCCCCCGGGCCTGTGGGGAGAGACTCCCAAAGGTCACGAGGACTTGCATTTGCTTGCTCAGAGTTACATTAATGATCAGAGTAAAAAATAAGACAGCATTGGACTGTGGTCAGTCAAATCAGCGTAAAAACTAAACACCAGTGAAGACATGAGGACGAGGACTCCAGCAGAATCCTCACGTACCCCGGGAAGGAATGAAAATGGTCAAATGTCCCTTGAGGGCAGTCTGGCTACATCTGGCAGAGCTGCCACCCAAGAGCCCCCCACCCCCACCCCGTGCCTCCCCACGTGACCTCTCAGCCAAACGCGCAGAGGGTCACAGGAGGGGACATTCACTGCAGCACTGTTTGCAATTTAAGAAAATGGGAACAACCTAAGATTCCGTCAACAGGAGATAGAACAATGGGGAGAAAAAGTGATATGTTTATATAAATAAATACTACATGGCAATTAAAAGGTAGGAACTCAACACCGAGGATGGATTCTGCGATCCAAGCAGCGGGGCACAAACGCAGAGCTGTAAGGGTGCCGACTCTCACATCCGGGGCGCTCTCCGTCCCACCTGTTCCGGACCCCTGACATACGCAAGCTTACGTAAACCCAAAGTAACCCTGCGAGGAGGCTTCAGGTTTCATTAGTATTCCCGCTTTACAGATGACTAAACTGAGGCACAGAAACTAAGTAGCCTGCCTGAGGCCTCACAGCAGGAAGTGGAAGAACCCAGGCCTGAACCCTGGCCGGCTGATGCCACAGCACCACTAAGACGCTCACACAGATTCAACAGGGTACTATGCATGTGGATTTTTTATAAAATTCTCACTTGAAGATATGTTTATTGATTTTAAAGATTTTATTTATTTATTTTTAGAGAGAGGGGAGGGAGGGAGAGAAACATCGATGTGTGAGAGAAACATTGACTGGTTGCCTCTCACACGCCCCCAACTGAGGACCTGCCCTGCAACCCAGGCATGTGCCCTGACTGAGAATCGAACCAGCAGCCTTTCAGTTCTCGGCCGATGCTCAACCCACTGAGCTACTCCAGTCACAGCTATTTATTGATTTTAGAGAGAGGAGAAGGGAGGGAGAAAGAGAGAGAGAAACATTGATCGGTTGTCTTCTATACATGCCCCAACCAGGAATCAAACCCACAAACTTTCGGTGCACAGGATGACGCTCCAACCAACTCAGCCATCTGGCCGGGGCAGCATGTGGATTTTGAAAACACACCAAAAGCTAACAGTGCTTCTAGACACCTCTGAAGATGAGAAAGCATTAAGAACATGGACTGACAAAACACACCAAGCCCTTCCACACCTCTTCGGACAGAGGTCACAGGGTACTGGGGCCAAAAAGGAGTGACTGCAGGAACTTAAATTTGTGATGTTTTATTTCTTTTGATTTAAAAACAAAGCTCAAAAAGTTAAATCTAGCATTCCCTTAAGACCCAGTAGTTCAGCTTCTGGGGAGACACCCACAGGACCGAAAGCAGGGGCTCGAACAGGATCTGAGCGCTCCTGTTCACAGCAGCCGGAGTGGCAGCAAGCCAAGTGTCCACCGCAGAGGAACGAGCAGACAGACTGCAGCGTGTCCATGCGCTGGGACAGTCTTCAGCCTTAAAAAGAAAGGGCATCCTGCCCCGGCCGGTGGCTCAGCTGGTTGGAGCATCACCCTGTACACCAGAAGTTCACGGGTTTGATCCCCAGTCAGGGCACACGCCCAAGCTGCGGACTCAATCCCCGGTCAGGGCACATACGGGAGACCACAAATCGATGTTTCTCTCTCTCCCTCTCTCTCAAATCCATAAGCATACCCTCAAGTGAGGATTTACAAATAAAACAAAGAAAAAGGAGGGGCATTCTGACACGGGCTATAGCACAGATGAACCCTGACGCAATGCCGAGTGGAATGAGCAGCCACGAAAGGGCAGACACTGCACGACCCACTCACCGGAGGTTCCTGGAGTCTGCTTCACAGGGCCAGAGGCAGAGTGCCGGTTGCCAGGGGACGGGGCGGGGGACGTGGGAGTGGGCGTTTAATGGGGACAGACTCAGAAATACAAAAGTCTAGAAAGGAACAGTGGTGACAGTTGTGCAGCATTATGAACACACTTCATGCCACTAAATGGTGCACTGAAAAATGGTTAAAAAAGAAAATTTTATGTCATGTATATTTTACCAGAATTTTTTAAAAGGTTTGATGAAAATGCAACCGAATGTTAACCACCATCAATCCTGAGTCCTCGGCACTCAGGGGTTCGCCTTGTCATTTATTATAAAAATCAAACAAACGGAACGAGAGCCTCAGCGCAGCCGAGGATGCGGTAACAGGGCCCGTGGCAGGTGGGGAGCCCCTCCCAGCCAGCCCAGGCCTTTTTCATCTCTTCCCTCTGCCTCCTATTTTTACTGCATTGTGGTTGCTATAGAAACAAGGGGCATCTCAGGCTCCCAGAGCTCAGCCCAGGTGCTGCTAACTCCAGGAATAATGTCAGAGCGTGAATTAAATAAAAGCCCCTGTCATCCAGGCTTCTTGTACACACACACATCTGCCCGCTGATACATTTCTGGAGTGACCGCGTGTTCACGGGTGTGCCTAGGATCTTACTACCACCCGCACATATCTGTCCTCAGGAGCAGGCTTGGGTCTGGGTGCACTTTGTTCCCGTGTGCCAGCGGCTGTGTCACGTGGTTACATGTGTCCACACAGCCCAAGACCATTATTGCTAATATCAGAAACATTAAAGCAAGTGACGTTTACCCAGCGCTACGTACTGGGCACTGGGCCCCATGCTTCACCTGGATTACCGCCTTTAAACCTCACAACAATCTACATGTAAGTGCTACTGTTACCCTCAGACAGAAAAACAGAGGCACTGAGAGGTTGTGCAACTTACCCAAGGTCACCCAGACCACATAAACCTAACCACTGAACCTCTACTGTGGGGAGTGAGAGCTTTAAATGTCACTGGTTTCCAAACAGCTGCAAACGCAGCAGCCTCGGAGGTACCACCTCTGGCCCCAGTAACACATAGGCTTCCTGGCCCCACCCAGGCCTCAGGAAGCCAAGCCCCAGCGTGGGCCTGCACTGCAGCTGGCTGGTCAGTCCCTGGCCCAGTCTAGGTTGCGCTGGCTGACAGGGTGCGGCAGGGTGTGCACAGGGGCTGTCCCCACGAGTCCTGTTCCTGGGCCCGGAAGTGGGCCTGGAGCGTCTAGAGCCCAAAAGTCCTCAATTCCAGATGCCGTCTGCTAGTGGCAAGACAACACAGAAGGTGGCAATGGCTGCCACGTCGCACCCCACCCCCCGCCCTGCCCCGACCCAGGGCAGGGCTCCAAATGTCAGTTGTGTGGCTTTGTGGCCTGCCAGGCACGGATTTCCGCCCCTCCACCCTCTCAGCGGGAGCTGGGTGTGGGGTGAAGGTGACGCTGCGGTAACCTGCTGGTTCACAGCGCAGCCCGAGGCAGGGAGTGGTCAGCCACCTTCCCCGAACGACAAAACAGCGAACGACAAAACAGCGCTGCAGCCCGGACTGAGCACCTGACAGGCTCCCTCTTACTCTCTGACCTCAAGGGGAGGTCACAAGCAGAAACCACGGACCACCACGTGGCAGGAAGAGCTGACAGGACCCCTGAGGTTGGAGCTGCTCCAGGAGCAGGAGGAAGAAAGCGCTTGGTTCCCATGGGGAGGGAGGTGTTCACTGGGGAGGCAGCTTCCCAGCCAGCGCTGGAAGGACAGGCACGACGGTGCTGGCGGAAGAGGAAGAAGTCAAGGCGTTTCATGCCGGGGGACAGCAGAAGCCAAGACGTCCAGACTGAAAGTGCCAGAAAGCAAGTCACCTCATTAGCTGGAGCTGGAGGTCAAGAGGAGACACACTTATAAGAGAGAGAGATAGAGAGAGAGCCCTGGCCGGTGTGGCTCAGTGGGTTGGGCGTCACCCCGTCAGGGGGCCAGCTGATCGGTGTTTCTCTCTTGCATCCATGTTTCTCTCACTCCTTTTTCCTTCCCTTCCTCCTCTCTCTAAAAATAAATACATAAAACCTTGAAAAAAGGGGAGAAAAGGCTAGAGATGGACAGAGGCACAGAGAGGTCAAGTAACTTGCCAAAGGTCACCCAGCTGGGGGAGTCAGGATTTAAACATAGGCTGCCTAACTCCAAAGCCCACGAACTGACCGCTAAGACAGGGCTCACGGTGGGCAGGCTGCTCTTCCGTGCGTGTTTGAGAATGCTGCCAAGGCGAGCCCGGCTGAGCCCGCAGCGGTAGTTCTCAGTGGGGTGGGGAAGCTTCACACTTGCCCCAGGAACTCGGCAGTGTCTGGAGACGGTTTTGATTATCACCACTGCAGGGAGGTTGCTCATCTCGTGGGCAGGGGGATCTTTGAACAGTACTGACACCGGGTCCTACCCCAGAAAGTCTGCTTTCCAGTCCTGGAATGGGTGCAATCTGGACATCAGAACTTTTACAAAGCCTCCTGGGTGACAGCAAGGTGCAGAAAGGTTTGGAAGGCGCTGCTTGGGGGAGAGGGAGAGGGTCACACTGCCTGGTGTGGGCCAAAGACAGTGAGTGGGTGCTAACGGCACTCACTGGGAGTGGGGTCACCAGGGAGTCAATACCAGTGAAGACTGCCCAGCCCCTCACCGACCGGGAGTGGGCCGCCCGCCCACCAGGGCCTGAGGGACAAGCCTGTGTGGTATCAGCCCTAACAAGGTCTGCCATCAGTGCGGCCGCTCCGGCCTCCTCGGAGTGGGGAGGGCAGAGCCAGAGCCAGCTTCGGGAATGACGGATTAGTCGGAGCTGGCAGAGCCCAGAGGAGGAGGTTAATTAGACAGCCTTTGTCACCATCTGGGCAGGAGATAATGGGCCCGAAGCAGGAGGAGGGCGGGAGAGGACCAAACCCCATCGCCACCCAGGGACAGAGGAAGAACTGGATGTGGAAGAGAGCAGGTTAATTGAGAGTGAGTCCAGTCTGGGGACAGAGCAGGAAATGACCAGTCAGCCGCTGAGGGAAGGGGTGTCCGTGGGGGAGACAGGAGCTGAGACAGGGAAGCATGACACACCGGAGCCAAGGCGGCACCCTCGTGAGCCCGTGGGCTGCAGGACAGGACACATATGGCTTTGCTTTTTAATTCTTGAGTTAGTTGTCAAGACGTGGCCTAGCACCCCAAATTTTCCACTTCCCTTGTAAATGGAGGATCCAGTGAGACAGGCAATGTCCCAGCAGAGCGCAGATGCTGCTCGCCTGGGCCCCTGGGTCCCTCACTGGGGTGACACCCCGGCCTGACAGACGCCTGCAGATAACAGGCCCATCTTCAGAAGAAGAGATGAGGTTCTCAGCCAGAAAGCTGCAAAAACGGAAGACTTAATGGAGGAGCAGGACGGGGCCAGGAGAGGCACCGAGACCGAGCGCTGACCTCTCGTACCCTGATCCCGCACCAGCACCCTTGCACTGTGCCATCTGAAGTTAGGAAATCCCCACCTGGGCTCTCAGTGGACTGATCTGCAAACAAGGAGGTTGAGGCCCATGACCTCTAGCTGCCCATCCTCATGTCCACTGGGCTGGCCAGACCCAGCAAGCCTGCTGCACTCCCTTCTCTCCGCCCACCTCCCAGCACAGCCTCACCCAGGGCCCCAGAGGCAGATGGAGCAGCTCACTCCTGGGCAGAGGTGGGGGGAGGGGAGCTATCTACATTCCCTCCCGACACTCCCCTCCCCACTCCCTGCTGAGCCCCAGAGGACCCAGCAGGAGGAAGGGAATAAAAGCCAGCACCCCACACACACTCCCAGACCCCTCTGAGGGCTGCCTGGGCTCCTGTCCACCATGAGCCTCCCCAAAGGTACCAGGGGTCCCAACGCACCCAGAGGTCCGCACTGTGTGAACAGGAGCACAAGGGATGCACGTGTGAGGAGCCAGAACCTCTCCCCGCAGCCCAGCCGGAGCACTCCTTCCCAGCCCTGACCAAATCCAGCTCCCGTGAGCTGGGCTGGCCCGCTGGCCTCTTCTCCCTAGGGCCCCCCTGAGTCTTCCCATGTAAACGAGGCCGGCAGGCCCCTGGGCCTAGGGAGGCCTGTGAAGAAGCTGCTTGCACCAGAACCTGGGGTCCGCAAGGACTCTTTCACGCAGGGAGCTGAATGAGGTAAGGGGTAGTTGATCCCAGGCTGGCAGGCCGCAGGCTGCCCCATCTGCATTCTGCTCACCTTCGTCTCCCACCGTAGCACAGTCCTGTCCCACGGGGTCAGCAAGTACCACTCAGCGCACCGGCCACATGGAGGCACTCCCACAGGGTCCCCGGACAAACAGCCCCCCTGACCGCATTCCCACACCCATCTCAGAAGAGCCCCAATGCCCAGCACCTACTGGCCAAGCTGCCAGCTGACTCCCTGCCTGCCCATCAGCAGATACCCGCCAGACCTGGTCAAGACCCAGGGTGCTGTTGTACATTAAGAAATCAGAACAGGGACTCACCAGGGCTTCCTGGGCATGTTGGGGACTGGCTAGGATGTGAGCCAGGGGCACACAAGTCCCTGGAGTTTGTAGGGTGCTGCCTGGCAATGGTACCTCCAGGTGCCTGGCAATGAAATCAGGCCACAGCCCAATTGCCAGCTAAGCACCCACCCGCCTTGCTTCTCCCTGTAGCCACTCACGCCCCGAGACTCCAGATCCCAAAACAGACATGTTCGTGGTTACCATAGGAACTCACTAAAGCCAAAAAAAGGCACCACACAGTCACCCACATGGGCCCTCAAAGCTCATGTCCACCTGCACAGGCAAACACACCACACGCCTACACACGCCTATACACGCCTACACATGCCGACACTGCTCTTGGGTTCAAGGCCCATCCTAGAAAATGAACGAATCAGGGCCTGCTACTTGAGACAGAAACAGTGACTTTCCCCTTGGCCTCACCTGGAACGTGTCTGAAAGTGGGTCCTGAGCACCCAGCCTGGCCAGCTGTCAGTTACAAGGACAACCACCATGCACCTGGAGCTCACCTGCCAAAGGCACTCCAAGAGACAAGCGGAGTGGGGGCCGGAGCCCAGGGCCACCCGCAGCTCTGCCTGCCAGGCCAGAGAGACAGCACTGCCTGGCCTGATGCCCAGCCACAGAGCCGGTCTTGCAGCCCTCAAGCTGCTGCTGCTGCTCCCCTCCACTGTCCCCTTCTTTGGGGGGCGGGGGTGGCGAGGAGGTAGGTATAAGGGTGAGGATCTAAGCCAGCCACACACAGGAAGGGATAGTGGCACAAAGGGAGCAGAGGCTGTATATTCAGTCTCCATAGATGGGACCAAGGGCTCACCTGGAAACCTGACAGTTTTCACTTTGACTCCTACCTTGACCCCTCCCTTGCCCTCACCTCCGAGATCCAAATCAGCTCTAGGCTGGGGAGTTCACCGCTCAGCAGCTCCCCAGTCAATCCACTCTCCACAGCACTCCGCGCCCCACCCCCACCCCTGCCGGTCCCTGCCCCGGCCTCCAACTGGCAGAGGGCATTCAGGGGGCCCTCAGACTCCAATCCGGCCACATTATTCTCCAGTTTACACCCCTTTGATGGCCCCATCACCCAGAGAAGCCAGCCCAGCCCTCCACGCAGCCCCCCTACACTCCTAGACAAAGCCCAGCGGGTCCCAGGACTCCCACCCGGTTTTCTGCCTGGTAACAACCACACCCAGGTCCCGCCTGGCCCCCTGCCTGTGTGCACTACTGCGGCCCCAGTGCAAGGTGCGTGCCTCTCTCCTCGATGGCTGACCTCACTCGCCCTTGGAGATGGCTCGGGCATCAATCACCAAGGCTCCAGGAAGCCCTCCTCCCTCCTCTCTGAGAACATCTCAGTTAGCACCTGTCACATTCCACTGCGATTGTCTGTGCGTCTGTCTCCCTGTGGAGCTGCGAGCTTCTAGAGCAGAGACTGTCTTTTTCATCTTTGCTTCCCCACAACCCCGGGATCTATCACTGGGCTTGGAATGCAAGTGCCAGGTGAACGGGAGCTGAACTGATTCAGCCTTCTCACCGACCCCCCCAAAAATCAAGTTCTCCCATTCTTAACAACCCCAGCAAACTCTCAGCAGATGTCCTAGGTGTGTGAAAGGAGTTGAGTAAGATGGAGCAGCCAAAGAAAGTTCTAGAACATCTTGGTGGTGCCACAAGGATTCTTGGAATCCACAGTAAACAAAGACCGGGTGGAGGCTGAGGGAGTGGACCGGTGATCATGGCCCACAAGCGACACGTGAAAAAAGCCATTACGTCAGAATCAAGGGTAGACTGTGGAGGGTGGGCTTTCCGGAGGGAAGGCTGGGAAAGCCTTCATGGGTGCAGAGACGCGGCTCACCGACACCTGGGCCCTGACGCTGCTCCCTCCCACCGAGATGAGCACGTGGCCTTGCCAACAACACCGAGCGAGCCCGGGGAAGCAGGTGTTCGTAAGGGTAATCACCCAGATTCTGTGCACGATTCTCACAGAAGAGGAATGGAAGCCCCGAGTGTAAAAGCGCTATAACGGGGCAAGAAATTCAAGCCTTCTAGATGCAACAAGCCCCCACCCCATCCTGCATGGGCAGTGGCCCCAGCAGCTGCCATCAGGGACCCCAGGGGCCAAGGGAGGCTAAGCTGAGACACCCTGTGTCTGCTCCTGCCTATGTGGTCACCACACTTCTAATAGGACTTTAAGTTCTTAGCTGGTGAAATCCAAAACCTAGAGGAGGGGTGACTGACTGTGTGGTGTCTTCTGGCCAAACCACGGGACAGCTGAATGCTGCCCAGCCAGGCTGCTGGGCAGACGGCTCCTCCAGGGCTCCTCCAGGCCCCTCCTCCCTCTCCTGAGGAAGGAATAAGAGGACACAGTCTCCTCCAGGCTCCATCACAAGCTTTCCCTCTATTCACAGACATCATTTCTAATAACCGAAAGTTGGATTCTTTTTTCCACAAGGCCATAGGTTCTAGATATTCCATCATCGGGGGTGTGCACGACACTGTGTCCCCAGCAGCGGGGACAGGCTGCACTGAACCGACCCCATGCTCATCCCGCCCCACGATGGCTAGTCCCTGGTGACGGTCATCTCAGTCACCTGGGGCATGGCTTACCAGCCTGTGCAGTAGACAGACACACACACATATTTCTTTCTTCAGCAAAGAAGCATGGTCCCTGAGAGGGAGAGCCGGGGGCAGCAAAAAGCGGTGGAGGAAAGTACCTGAAGCTCCCAGGCCAGGTCCTCGCCTTCTGGATGCTGCTCCCTAAGCAAACCCCAGACACCTGGTCTTGCCAAGCTGGGCCCTCACCTAGGGGCATCTAGTGTGACTACAGCTGAACTGCTGCAGACAGGGACCTTATCCCAAGCTGACCCCAGAGCAGGCTGGAAAAGGGGGAGCCCGCCTGCTGACCCTGCCTCTTTCTCTCCATCCCTCCACCTGCATGTAACGGACTAACTACATGACCCACGATTCATTCAGCAAATATAGACCGAGAGCCTGCTATGCGCCGTGGTGTTAGATCCTTGGGAGCCAGAGATGAGGTGTGCAAAACCCCGTTCTCAGACATTCGTGCTGCACACACTCGCTGCTCAACAGTGAGCACCTGCCATCGTCAAGGTCCTGAGAGAAATGCAGAAGGACCCAAGTCATCAAGGGCAACTCCTAGAACGTCAAAGCTAGAAGACAGCAGGTTCAACACTAGTCCAACCCTCCCATTTTACAGATGGGGATGATCTGGCCATTTGTTAGCCTGGGGGTTTGACCTAACCCTCCCAGCTCTTTCTCCTGCGTGTAACGAACTGTGCTGCCACCACACACTCCAGCGTTCCTGCGTGGCTCCACCCCCTGCACCTCCACCTCTGAGGGTCATTCAGGCACCAAAGACCCCCCTGAACCCGGGCCTCCCGCAGAGTTGCGGATGCAGGTGCATTCTGTGACCAAATCTCACAGAGTCTCCATATACAGCAGGTAAAAAAAGGTCAGAAAGGAGTACGAGGTAGGTGCTGAGAACTACTGGGCTCCAGCCTGGACTGAGCCAGCTGTGAAAAACACACCTGGATTCCAATCCGAACCCCATGACTTGCTCACTGATGACCGTGATCAAGTTTCCGGAGTTCTCTGAGCCTCCACTTTCTCATTTGTAAGCTGTGGGGAACAGTGGTAGCTGCTTCATGAGGTGATTGTGAAACCTCAGGGGAACTGTGCAATGAAAACTTAGCACATAGCAAGTGCTCAGTAACAGCGGGGCTGGAACCCCCTTCCTCAGAGCTGTGTGGTTCAGCGACACCTGCAGGAGCGGCACGGCTGACTTCATGTCAAGGACACCAGGTCCCTGCGGAAGGAGCTGAGGCCACTGGGAGCACAGGCCACAGCCCAGGGCTATCTGGTGCTCAGTGGGGCAGTCAATGGGGCGGTAGCAAAGAGGAAGACCTCTCACCTGGCAGAGGCAGAAAGGAGGCACCGCAGTGCCGGGGAGAGCCCTAGCATGAGCAGTTGGTCACTGCATGGACCTGTCCGTGAGCAGAGACGTGTCCTGGGAACCAGGAGAGAATTCCATATTAGGTACTGCCAGTCGGGGAGGGGAAGGAGGGGAGAACAGGCACAGATCCTCCTTTCAGTGCCAAGGACAGTGGAGATGGCTGAATAAAATCTCCTACGGTATCTGCCCAGCCCATGATCCACCCTTCCTCTCTGAGAACTAGTCCCTCCCGTGTAGAGAGGTGGCCTCAGCAGCCATATTTTATCCATAAAACGCCATCTCTCCAGCTGAGCTGATTGGCCCGGTGGCACACAACTCACCCAAGCTGGGACAATCAGATTCTCTTTCTTTTTTTAAACAGCTTTGTTGCTTATACCATACAAATCACACCATTTTAACGGTTTTGAGTATAGTCACAAAGTTGTGCAACCCTTGTACCACTACATAGTTCCAGAACATTCTCGTCGCCCCCAGAAGAAAGCTGTAACCGTTAGCATTCATTCCCCTGTGTCCCCAACAACCGCCCCAGCCCTAGGAAACCACTCATCTATTCTCTGTCACTCTGCATTTGCTTATTCTAGACATTTTATGTAAATGGAATCAAACAGGTGCTTTTCTGTGACTGACCTTCATTTAGCATAATATCTTCAAGGTCCGTCTATGTTGTAACATGCATCAGTAACTCATTCCTGTTTATGGCCAAATAATATGCCATTGTGCGGATATGCCACATTATGTTTATCCATTCATCTGCTGACACACATTTGGGTTATTTTCACTTTTGGCCATTATTAAGAATGCTGCTATGAACATTCATGTACAAGTTTCTGCAGGAACGTCCATTTTCATTGCTATGAACATTCATGTACAAGTTTCTGCAGAAACGTCCATTTTCATTTCTCTTGGATAAATATTTAAAAATGGAATTGCTGGTCCTGTGATACTTCTACACTTAACCTTTTGAGAAACTGTCTTCTTGTTTTCCAAAACAGCTGCACCATTTTATATTCCCCCCAGCAACGAACGCACGCAGGCTCCGTGTTCTCCACTTCCTCACCAACACCTGTAATTATGTCTCCTCAATTACAGTCATTTGAGAGGGAGTGAAGCGGCCTCTCCCTGCAGTTCTGATGCGCACATCCCTGATGGCTAATGATGCTGAACATCTCTCCACGTGCTTATTGTCTATTTGTACACCTTCTTCGGAACAATGTCTACTAAGATCCTTTGCCTGGTTTTTAATTGTGTTATCTTTGTGTTACTGAGTTCTTCCTATTTTTAGATATGAGTTCCAATATGTGATATGCAAATATTTTCTCTCATTCTGTAGGATGTCTTTTCACTTTCTTAGCGGTGCCCTCTGTGACACGAGAGGTTTTTTCACTTTGAAGAAGTTCCATCTATCCGTCTGCTGTTGCAGCGGAGCATTGGGCGTCACACCTGGAAAACCTCTGACTGATCCAAGGTCACAGGGATTTCTATCTATGTGTCTTCTCAGAGCTCTTACATTCGAGTTAATGTTTGTGTACGGTGTGAGAGAGGGGTTAGATTTCACACGATTGCATGTGGTATCAGTTATCCCACCACCCTTTGTTGAAAGACTGTTTTTCTTCATCCAATTGTCACGACATACTCATGAAAATCAATTGACCATGAATGTGAGGGTTCACTTCTGGATTTGGAATCCTATTCCATTGATCTGTATGTCTAGCCTTATGTCAATACCAAGCTGTCTTGTTTACTGTAGCTTTGCAGCACATTTGAAATCACATTCTTCTTTTTCAAGATTATCCTTGAATTTCCATATGAATTTTAGGGTCCGTTTATCAGCTTCTGCAAAGAAGCCACTGGGATTTTAATGGGGATGGGTTTCCAGTTCCTGCTCCCCGCTTCCTGAGCTCTACTCCATCTCCTGAGGCAGCCTGGGATTTTTCCATTAAACGCTGTCTTTTGTTCAACATATTAAACTGGGTTTTGTTTCTTGCAATCAAAAGAATCCTAACCGAATGGAGTAGAAACATGGTCCTACAGAGTGTCTCAAACAACCACCTCAGCGCCGTCTCCCCAGGGCCTGCGCCCTCAGACCGTCCCCCGAAGACCCTGCCACAGTCGCAGCCTCACCATCGCCCCGTGACCCTAGCCCTCGCTGCGCTTTGTAACTGGTTCCTTTCCAGGTTACATATGTCCTCTTTGCCAGTGCAAACGAACAGGCCCTCGTTATACTAAACTGAACAAGATGTCCCAAGACAGCACCACAAGGTAGACTTGCACCTCTCTGCACCCCTTAGTATCTCTGCCCCATGCCTCGCTCAGCACGCAGACAAGAAGCCCTAGGAAGGCCAAACATTGCCCTGCATGGTGGACAAAGGCACAGAAACTGAAGTCTACAGAAGTTAAGTGCCATGACCAATCGTGAGTCACCCTGACGCTGGGCTATGCTGATGTGCACCCCAGGTACAGGCACAGGTGGGCCCACTGTCCCGCCCTGTCTCTAAGAGCCGCTTTAGAAGCCACCTCCTCCTCTCAGTCCTCCAGGATTGCTCCCATGGCACCTCTGACATCAACTCTACAAAGAGACTAAAAGCTCTGAGGGCAGGAACAGTTTGCCACCCATCCCTGCCCCGCCAACTGCCCACCCTCGCCCTTCCGAGTAAAACAAACCAGACTGGGGAGGCTCATACTTTGACTGCCTTATATGCCAACTCTCAAGACTGGCTGTGTTGTGCCCGGCGACCTGCACCCAGCGGGTATTCAGTCAGTGCTGGCGACTGAATGGCGTGGCAGAGGGAGACTGGCCTGGAAAACCTTTCGGCTGAGATGGGGGAGTTAGAGGCAGAAGAAGCCAACTCTGAAGGACAGATTTTTCATGCACAAGCTAATTCACGTGTGGCAGGATAATATTTTGAGCTAGTGACCAATACTATTTTTCTCTCCTAGAACTTTCCTTGTTTTCAATTCACTCCATTGGCATGAAGGATTGGTCAGTACTCATTGCCCACAGGCGGGATGCAGATGGAGACTGACTTTTGTTAAGTTCAAGAGGGAAAGGGCGTCGGGATGCAGAAAAGATTGTTTGGCCATAAATATAAAGGGGAGAGGAAAGGGTGGTGAGAGAAGAGAAGCCGGAGGTTCTAGGAGAGAGGTGTGTCTGCTCAGGGCTTCCCAAACAGACAAGAAGACACGTGGTAAGCCGGGCGGATAATTCCCAGTCCCTGAACCTGCTGTTGGAAGTCTCCGAGAGCCCAGGGCCGGGCTGCCCAGCAAGACTAGGTCTGGTAACAGATGACTCAATAACCTACTGATCACACACACATACTGGAGTGTTTTGTGATGTCCTACAATTATGTAGCACAATTTTTAGGTGGGTGAGACTGTCAGAAAGACAGCCTATGGGAATAGGGCCTCACACAAAAGTGAAGGAGACAGAAAATAATTTGTCTTTCTTACACCCCTAAGGTGTAGCCTAAAAGTCACACCGCTTTCCCACCATTCTGGTGCCTGCTGCTTCCACTCCAGCATCTGCTTTCCCCAGATACCCCAGGAATCAAGAGCCTGATCCAGCCTCCTCCAATCCAGAAGCCCACCAGACTGAGGAGAATGACAAATGCAACAGCCCCACCCATGTTTCCCAGAACTTCAAGGGAAACGGGGCGGGGGGAGGGGACAGAAGAACTCTAGTCTGCCATCATCTCTGACCTCTACATAACAGGAAGTGGCTACTTACTTGACCTTCAGGCTTGCCAGCATGGTCTTGTCAATCCTGCCAAGAGAAAAGCAAGGGCTACGGTCAGTGCCAGGGCTGAAGGCACCCAACCAGCATCTGCAGTGGAGAGGTCCCTGGGCCAGTGCAGACCACCAGACCGACCGGGTGCTGCAGGGGACAGCTGCTGCCGGGGCAGTTCTCCTCCAGCCCACGGAGGGAGGACAGTGAGCTCTGGGAGGGCTGGAGCCACAGCTAACTCTATGAGGTGGGTACAGTTACTCTCCCCCTTTTTTTAATTTAATTTTTTAAGATTTTATTTATGTACTCTCAGAGAAAGAGGAAAGGAAGAGAAAGAGAGGGAGAGAAACATCAATATGAGAGAGAAAAACGATCAGTTGCCTCTTACTCACGCTCCAGCTGGGGACCAACCCACAACCCAGGCAAGGGCCCTGACCAGGAATTGAACTGGTGGCCTTTCGTTTTGCAGAGCAACGCCCAACCAACTGAGCCACACTGGTCAGGGGGATTCTCCACACTTTAGAAATGAGGAAACTGAGGTTCAGAAGGGTGAAATCACTGGCCCAGTCTGAATCTAGATATCTGACTCCAGACCCAGCAATCTTAAGCATTTTGTATGTAGCCTCTCCCTTCACTACCCCCATTCCACAAGAAGACTGGGAAACACAGATTCATCAGCCACTGGCAGCTGGACAATCAACACATCGATACTTTCCGAGATTCTGCTCTGAAAAGATGCCAACACTCCCAGCACCCCCAGCACCAAAGACCAAATTTCTGGGAGCTGGCAATCTAGCCAAGGAGGCAGACCTCACTCCTGGGACAGAACCCGACAGCAGGCTCTAGGGTGCCCAGGCGGGTGGGACCTGTCAGGCCCAGGAGCTCAGCACAGGGAAGATCACGTTTGCGGCAGACTGTCCCGGCAGCCAGCTCCTCCGCCCCGGCCTGCACCTCACGGGAAGACAAGGCAGCTCTGCCAAGCTTCTATTTTTACTCTCTGCATATGTCAGCCCTTATGGCTGGTAAAAGAGG